>JAKCPI010019126.1:0-104688 GCA_023213315.1 Euborellia annulipes | reverse complement strand
AGTTTTTTAACTATGGCTTAAAACCAGAATATAGAGATCAAGTTGCTTTAAATTACCCGACTGGTGTACACCCTAAACTCGGCACAGACTTATATTTAAACCATGTGCTCGGTGGCGGCTTACAGCTTGCAGTCGATGTGACCAATGATCCACGTTTTATGGATACGGTATGCCCTGCGGGCAATATTTACACCAGTGCTGAACAAGCCAATCGCTTCTTTGAGATGTTATTGAATGGTGGTCAATATAACGGCAAGCAAATCATGAGTCCTGAAACGGTATTCCGTGCAACTTTGCCCACCTCAACCACCAACATCGACCGAACCTTGCTTGCACCGATGCGCTATGCTTTGGGGCCTATGCTCGGCAGTAACCCAGTGGGTATATTTGGGCCAATGACGGGGCAAGCTTTTGGGCATTTAGGCTTTTCCAATATTCTCTGCTGGGCTGATCCAGAGCGTGATATTAGCGTCAGTATTTTAAATACAGGCAAAGCTGTAGTTGGAACACATATTCCTGCTCTGGCGCAAACGCTTTATCAAATTTCTAGCCAGTGCCCTAAAATCCCTAAAACCCAACGTCGAGCATTATTTGGCACAGATCGAACAGAAACCGAATTGGTTTAAATTGTCAGTTTAAACAGCGGTTTTGGTTTAAACGCAACAGATAAAATATGAAAAAGCCCTAAGATTACTCTTAGGGCTTTTCCTTTTGCGCTGTAGTTTCTTGTTTAGTTATTGTGCTTATCTTATTTATAGTATTTGCTTGTACCCTAAGCAGTTTTTGTTTTTGTACATGACACTTATTTCACAACCATGTGACCAATTATGTCCTTATGTGACTTATTATGCCTGTGACAGACATTGAACAGAAGTCGCATTTACCGCAAGATTATGTGAGAAATAACGTACATAGAGGCAATGGTTGTAGCGTTTTAAAAAACCTACTAAATTTAAATAATTTGATTCTCTTTGAAGTAAAAAATTCAGAATTTAATTTCAATAAAAAAGCCCTGTAGTCTCTCCCAAAACTACAAGGCTTAGCGGCTGTAAGTTTCCTCTTATCACTTACTTTCATGTAAGTTCGCAGTCTCACGACTTTAAATTGTTATTATTTTGCGATTTTACTCAACGATCCTTGCTGAGTTCTTTATGGCTTCATCATCTCAAAAAGTAACAAGAAGCTCTATGCGCAAATCTCTCGAATTCATGTAAGCAATTTCGTACATAGAGATAAATTATCAATAAAAACTACAAAATAACTATGCCGTGTTAATCATGCTAACCAATCCACTCATTCTGGTTGTGGCAGTGTCTAAAGCGTGGATAAATGCTTGTCGATCAACCAGTAAACTCACTACTGATTTGGCCCGTGTGATGGCGGTATAAATCAACTCTTGGCTCAACAAACGTGTTGCTGCAACATCCAAAACTACGGCGGTATGGGTGAATTCTGAACCCTGAGACTTATGGATGGTTAAAACAAAAGCGGTTTGCATCGATTTAGGCAAACGCGTTGCAGCAATCCATTTGTCTAAACTGGGGAAATAGACTTCAAATTGATCAGCATGCTGGCGATGTTTTAGACAAATTCCGATATCTCCATTGGAAAGACCAAGTTGATAATCGTTATAGCTCATCATCACAGGACGCCCAACATACCAATCACCATAACGAGCCAATGTTGGAAGATATTCAAATAATGCTTTTTCCATTTCATGGTTTAAGCTATTCAATCCCAATGTGCCGTGCCGAACAGCCGTTAAAATACGATAGAGGTCAAACGCTTGTGTCACCGCTTCAATCTGATGATAAGGCTCTTCGGCCGTTAGATAGCTGTTTAAACTTTGAAAATAGGCTTGAAAACCTAAACTGAGTTTTTGGTAATACTGCGTTAGATCTGCTGGCAAAATCTTTTCAGGCAGATATTCAAGCTGAATCACATCTTGCATATTTGCTTTGAGTTCAACTGGTTTAAGAACACTCGCCTCAACAATTTCTTGCTCAAAATTCGCCAATAATTCTGCACGGTCTATACTTTGATTTTTTTGTGATTGAATAAACTGTGCCATTTTTCCAATTAAGGCACCATCTTTAAAGCGTTGACTGGTCTGTAGATTGACCCGATTGTGCTGTAATGATTGTACGTTCTGTAAATCTGCCAACACCGAACCGACATCTACAGAAGCCAACTGATTGGCATCACCCAAAAGAATTAAACGGCAATGTTCAGAATCGCTTCAAATAACATCGTGGCTAAATTTAAATCTAGCATCGATGCTTCATCAACCACGACCACATCATAAGGCAATGGCTGTCGCAGATTAAAACGAGGAATATGCTGATTTCCTAAGCCCAATAACCGATGCAAGGTCATGGGATTAAATTGATGTTGGTTCAGTCCAAAACTGTGTAGTTTTGGATCACTCAATGATTTTTGTAGTGCTTCCCCCATTCTCTGTGCGGCTTTGCCTGTGGGCGCAGCCATTGCAATACGAATATCAGGAATGGTTTGCTGCAATACTGCAATGATTCTGGCCAAGGTATAGGTTTTACCTGTACCTGGTCCGCCAGTAATAATATTAAAAGCATTGCCTGCCACCATAGTTAAGGCAGCTTTTTGATGTGGATCGGTGAGAAGCTGATCAAATGCAACAACATCAACATGTTGAATCTTCTGCTGTTTTAACCGTGTCACTTGTATCGCCAAACGGCGCTCAAGTTGCCAATAACGATATAGATAAATCAATCCATGCTGTTGCACAAATGGTGCAACCACTGTTTCAGCTAAACCATGTTCTACAATAGCAGGCTCTTTACAATCAATGGCTTTAATAAAGCGGTGTTTTGCGCCTCTGCGGAGATACAGCTATCCCCTTGTGTAGTTGCCAATAAGATTTCTTGTACTAATTCAAGTGTCTGTTCATCTAATCCTGAAGCTGTGGAATACTGCGCTAAAATGTATTTACTCCATGTCTCAATCCATTGCGGGACTTGGCTTTCTAAATCCTGTTTATTTTCCACACGGTTATCCTCAGAGTTATCTACAAGGTTTTCAACAGAGTTATCCACAGAATAACTTATTGTTTGCAAAGATGTTCAAGCAACTATTCACACGATTCAAATGGATTTATCCTCAGTAAAATAGCCCAATATGGCATCAAGTCTTAAAATAAATTCCGTAGTGGGTCGCCAGAAGTAGTAACCTTGTCCACTTTGACCATTCATACCACGTAAATACAAATAGGTTGCGCCTCCCAGATCACGATCAATTTGATAATCTTCGAGCTGGATTTTCAAATAACGATGCAATGCCACCAAATACAACGAAGCCTGTAGCCAATAACTGGCATGTGACATGCTGTCCTGAACAGCGTCAAAGGAATAACTTTGCTGATCTACACCCAAAAAATTACTTTTATAATCGGCGATATGATATTGCTGACCATCAAAAAACACCAAATCAATTGACCCATTTAAATAACGTGCTGAATTGGCATCTTTAAACTCAGGCATTGCAATGGCATGCTCATCAAACAATTGATGTATACGTTTAATTGCCAAAACTCGATCTGAAAGGGCCAGATAAAATGGAAACTCAGCTAAATGCTCATATGGTTCAAGTTGCCCCATTTTAAAATGACTGAGAATCGGAGTCGATAAAACATCCTGTAGCCACTCAGCCATCCAATCAATCAGCGTCTCTTCTACAGCGTGTTCTGTTTGAGAAACGCCCTCACTCGAATTGTCGTTGAGAAAAGCCTGCTGATATTTTTCCAGTAACTCCGTCCATAAACTTGAATAATCATTTTTAAAGCGACGACGTATTTCCAAACGCCAATAATGCGTATCTTTAAAATCAATATGCTCAAAAATTTCATGTAGGAAATTTCCTGCAATTGTACCCATTGGGAAATTGGCTTTGATCCATGCAAGCGGTTGACTAGGAACCACATCTGTAATGATTTCAACAATGGGTTGTTGAATTTCATCTTCTGCTCGATCCTGTTTTTGTTCAGAAACGGCTAAAGCATCCTGAATTTGTTGCCGAGTTAAATGCTGAGCCAACGCACTAAAACTGGTTTTACCCCGCGGATAAAAACGTTGAGTAGGAAAGGCTTGTGCAAGTAAAGGCAATTGGACTTCGCTCTTGGATTTTTCTAAACGTGGTGGGCGTTCGGTCAATAAAGCTTGCATGGCACTTCCAGTATGCTGAAACGTATTTGCGCCCTGACCACGCCAAAATGCCAGTCCTGTTGTAGATTTTTCCTTTACATCACTCAGCATCGCGTACACCCGATAACTGGCACGGGTCAATGCCACATACCACAACCGGTGATGTTCTGCTAAAGCGCGCTCATTGTGCTGCTCAATGTCTTTTTTATCGAGTAGATTGGCATCATTGATCGCCACCACACGCTGTTGTTCATTCTGTCCTGTTCGTACATTCAGCTGTTCAACCGTCGAGAAATTCAGCGTTTTATTGATCTCTTTAAAGTCTTTATCAGCGCCCAATAAAAACACAAACTTAAATTCAAGCCCTTTGGATTGGTGAATGGTCATCAACTGAACCCCTGCCTCATTGGACAGTTTCCGTTCCATCTCCCACTCTCTCTCCATCGGTGAAGTCAGTTGTTTTAAATACCAATGATAAAGATTTTGTGCACCTTGATAATCTTCACTGTGCTGGCTCAATAACTCTGTTAAATGACGTAAATTCACCACCACACGTTCATTGTCACGACTGTGTTTTTCCACCAATTTTGTCCAGACAGAAAATTGGTTAAGCAGATATTGCCAAGCTGTTAAAAACCCTTGATTGAGCCACAGCTCACGAATCTGATCGAACAGTTCAATATAGACACTCAAACCATCGGCATGCTGTTCCAAGGCAATCAATGCTTTTAAATCAAAGCCGATCAGGCGGCTTAACAAAGCCCGTTTTACTTTGGCTTCATGATAAGGATGCAAAATTGCAGCAAGTACAGCCCCAACATCACCTGCTATCTGACTTTCAAAGACACTTTTTCGAGGGGCGGTTGGTTCGAATCCCTAAAAATTCCAGCGCGGATTGTGCTTTATCTAAGCCATCATGGTTTTTGGAGAGGATGGCAATATCATTTTCATCTACTGCACGATGTACTGATTTTTCAATAAAATATAAACTGCCTTGAATCCCCCTGATTCAGTAGCTCACGAATTTTCCATGCCACTTGTTCAGCTTCTTGATTTTTATCTTCAAGCTTGATCCACCTTAAAGGCTGTGGATTGACATGACCTTGATCCAGTAAATCGGGATGCGGACGAGGACCTGCCTTGTACTGGGGTATACCAGACCTGTTCACCAAAATCCATTTGGCGTTGAAATAAGGCATCAACCACTTCAACCAAAGGCTTGACTGAGCGATGATTAAAAATCAGATTATATTCATGCCCTGCTTTGCCAAACACATCCTGATGTGCTTTTAAAAAGGTCAACATGTCCCCACCACGGAAACCATAAATCGCCTGTTTACGGTCTCCGACCATGATCATACAACCCTGTTTGACACGGTTGGGATGCCGCCAAATTTGTGCCAACATATCATCTTGATCTTGGTTGGTATCCTGAAATTCATCGACCAGAATCAGTGGATAACGCGCATGAACAAAGGTCGCAAAACGCTGACCTTGTTCGCCTTGCAAAGCCTCTGCAAGGGTACGAATTTGTTGTGCAAAAGTGGTTTCACCCTTTTGCTGTAACACTTGAGGTAAACGTGTTTTAACTTCTTTTGCCAAATAGTATTTTAAGAATGTATTGGTTCCAAGCAGTTGATTTTCATATATCTCAATCTGCGCATAGATACTGAGTAATTGTTGAATAAGCGTGTGTTGATAAAAATCGGATTGTACATTTTCAGGTGCGGCTTTTTTAAAAATTTGCTGCTCCCGAATCACCTTAATCAAGGTTGCAAAGTCGGACTTTTCAGCACTCAGCTTTGAACTTAGATAATGCTTATAGTCATGCTGTTGTAGGGTTTGAATAATTCGCGGCAAGCTCTTGGCAAAAATACGATTCAATCGATCATTTCTAAATTTTGTCCCATTCGCAAATTTATAAAACTCACCATCCAATAAATAATAACTTTGCAAAGTCAGCAATTGATCCAGTTGAATCTTGGCAAGCTGTTCAATCGCCTGTTGGAATAGCTGAACATCTGCATTGGAAAATTTAGGCTCAATAAAATTTGCCGAGGCAAAATTTAAGCTTTGTTCCACCGTTGCAACATAATAATCGACACCATGTAACTCGCCCGCAAACATCAAGCTGTCTACAATATCTTGAGGCTGTTTTTGAATCCATGCGCGAAGTACATCATGAATCAATTGCTGGCTATAACTTTTCGCATCATCAGTAATTTCAGCCCGCTCGATTTTGCCACTTTCAAAAGCAAACTCACGCAGTAATTTCTGACTAAAACTGTCTAAAGTCCCAACAAAAAGTTCATCCAGCTGATCAATCACCAATTTCAAGCGTTCACAGGCATACGCAATCCGTGAGGCAAACATCTTTAACACTTTAGAAAATAATGGATCTGACTCTTGGGCTGCTTTGGTCAAGACTTGCGCTTCGGTTAATTCACGACATGAGTCAAAATAGCGATATGTTTCCTGCAATCGTAAGCGAATACGTGTTTTCAATTCTGCCGCAGCTTTACGGGTAAATGTGGTTGCAATGACTTGGCTCGGTAAGTATTTTTCTAAAAAAATCCGCACCATCAAGCTTGAGAGCGTATAGGTTTTACCTGTACCTGCTGAAGCTTCGATCCAGTGCAATCCGGCAAATTGCATATCTTCAATCGGCTGAATCGAAACTTTTTTGGCTGTGCCGTTTTGTGCTACTGGTAGCTGTGAATTTACGGAAGTCATGTTTATTCCTCCGCAACAAATTGATGCTGATAAATCGGCTGATACAACGCATAGCCAAAATGATCACAAGCATGTTTTAACAATGCGGTCGCATCTTGCTCTTGCAAAATAAATTGCCAATCCCGATGCTTTTTACTCCATTCCATTTCAGTCAAATCATAAGGTAGAAACGCATCGCTTTTATTCCATTCATTTAAAAGATCTGCAAAGTTATCGATCAACATCCTTTCCACATGATGTTGTGTATCCGCATTTAAACCATGTCCATTTAAACGATGTTCAGCTAAGCCACCTTCAACAGTCCCGAGTGACCATTGCAACTGCTTATTATTTTCAGCGGGCTTTAATAACAAAGCCGCAGGCAGAACCAGAGGTTCCGATTGGGCGTAGGCAAATGCTTTAAACCACGGCAATAAATATGCTTTCGCCTGTTCTGGAACTTAACCCGGTACTGATAATCGTGACATCACTAAATACCGCAATACGTTGTAGCGTTTTAGACTTTTCAGCATCGACATTTAAATAGCTTAACCAAAGTAAATATTCTAACCAAACTTTGGCACGACGTTTAGCACGACCACTTGACGCATCCAAACTCACCCAATGCTGCCCTGCTTGCTGAGGTACTGTGATATTCATAACCAAACCAGCGTCAATTCGCCACTGGCGTTGCGTTGTCAACGTCACATCAGCAGCATAACGCTGTAAACGCTCTTTTAAACTGTCTTGCTCCGCCAAACTGATTTGCCATGCACTGTGCTGAACCTTGCCAATGGGTAATTGATTCTGCAGTAATCCAATCTCTTGAGACCAATTATCTTCGGCAGAATGAGCCGATTGTTTCTGCAAGAAATCTCGAATCTGATAACGTGCCAAACCATCCAGAATTAAGGGTTCGTTCATTGCGGGAATATCTTCTGCGCGCAGATTCTCTACGCCTAAAGTTTTTAAATATAACTGTGCTGGGAAAGTGACATCTTGAATCCACTGTCGCGCATCCAAAACAGTGAGCTCGTCTTGAACAACAGGATATTGTGTATTTGCCCAAGCCTCACGTTTAGCAAGCATTTCAGCTTGACGGATGTGTTGTGCAACATTGAACCATTGATCTTGAAAACGAAGCGGTGTTATTGCCTCAAAACCATTTGGATCAAAAGGTTGTAAGGTATGAATGTGATATAAACACTGTAAATGTTCAGGGACTTGAATCCCCTTCAGCTCAATCATGTGATCAACAGGACTGATATCTTTATTGTCCGTAGATAATGCCGTTTCAGATTGGGCAATCAGGACAATATGGTTGATCAATTCCTGTAACACGCTGGATGGCTCACGAACTTCACCATCACTCACATCAAAGCCATTATAGAATAACCATAGATTTTCCTGCGCCAATAATAAAGCATCGAGGAAAGCGCCTTGATCATCATCTAGGCGGGAACGATCCCCCAATTGCGGCTTGAGAATTTGCATTAAATCAAAGGGCAAATGCACATTTCGATCTGGAAATTTACCCCCATCCAAATTTAACAGGACGATCAACTTATAAGGCAAAGGACGAATCTGGCCAATTTGGCTAAAGGTAATCTGACCTGTCGGTAAAGCCTGATCGATTTGACCTTCTAATAAATTTTGAATCTCATTCAATAGATAGGGCAATGGTAAATAAATATTTTTAAGAATAGGTTGCGCATCTTCATCATAAAAACTGGCTAAAGTCAGCATACGCTCTTGTTTTTTGACAATTTCACGTACGACTTTTAACGACTCAACACCGGCTTGTTCAAACTCAACAATGTCTTGCATCAGCAGTTTTAACCACGCCTCAACATTGCATTTTAAAGCGGTATTTTTTTCCCAACTCATGCGCAATCATCCAGTCACGGCGCACATCAAAATCTTGATAAATCTGAATCAGTTTAGCCACTAACTCAAAATCACTTTGCAAAATTTGGGCATAGCTTAGGGTATTTTCAAAAATCGTATGCTCTGGAATCGCAATACCTAAAGCCAAACGATCAAGAGCAAAATTTAAAACTAAAACGGAAATCTTCATCATCCTGACTTAAAGATCGTCGTAAATGTTGTGCATCTAGACCACGTTTAAACCCAGCATTGATCAATAACTCAATCATTCTTTCTGTATTTGAAATATCCAGACCATAACGTAATTGCGTGGCATTTAAACTTAACCAATCTGCAAAATCCTCAACACTAAAACGACCCTCCACCAATTGAATACGACCTAAAACGGCTCGCCAAGCGTTATTGGCATCCAGTTGCGTTACTCCAGCAATCTTCACTGGCAGATAAATACTGTCTTGGTTTGGTGTGTGTGGAAATACACTGCGAATAAGTGGTTCAATTTGTTTTAAATCTGGCACTAACACCAAAACATCACTTGGCCGATGTGGCTGTTCAGCAGTGCTTTTCATCAGCCAAGCAACCAACTGGTCTTTTAACACTTCAAGCTGTCGTAAAGACGAATGACACACATGGATTTGAATTGAGTCATCCGTTTTGGCAATTGGATAAGCATGCGGTTCAGGCTCAACCAAATACAGAATATCCGATTGTAATTTACTTAATAAATGAATCGGTTCTTCATCGACAAAGGCATCCACCCATTGCCCTTCTTCGCCTGAAGACAGATTAGATAAGATCGAAAAGTGGTCACGGGCTTGTTTACCAAAACGGGTTAATAATGGATGTCGTGATTCACGAATTTCCGCATTAAAGTTCAAAGTAAATTCATCAAAAAACTTTTGAATATCTGCATCGGTCGCTTTGGGATGCTTTACTGACAAAACGCGCCTTTACCCGCAAATCATATTGTTTTTTCCAGTTTGGATCGACACTGTCAGCCCAATATTCTTGTGATGGGTTGTAATGTAAAATCACCACATCCAAATATTGTCCCAGTCGTCTTAAAAACTGTAATTGACTCGGTGGTAAATCCAATAAAGTAAAGATAATCAGCTGGCTGGGTAATTTCTTTAAGGCTTGAGGGCGTTGTAGATCATCATCCATGATTTGCCAAAAATCATGATCAATACTTTGCATTTCAATAAAATCGTCATGAAATGTATGTTGCCACAACCAACGTTGCCAAGTTTCCAGCTCTTGTGCCTGATTTAAAGTAAATGCTGAAATTTGTTGATTGGTTTTAAAGAATTGCTGTTCGAGGTTAAGTGCTTGACCACGTCCCCACTGCCCTAGCCAATTGCTTGGGCAACTACATGCTCTGTCCATTGTTCTGTAGGCAACCACGTTGACAGTCCCCACGATACAACATGTAGTGACTGAACAATTTTGACACTTGTTCAGAGACCCAATACAACATACTTTGTTTTTTGAGTTGCTTCTCTAAACCCTGTTCCAGTTGCGAGGCTGCATCATAAATACGTTGGATAATGCCATGCAAAGGATGATCTTGGGCTAAGCTATTTTCATCCTGCTCAATAAAACTTTTCAACGTCTGATAAATTCGCCACTTCATAATCAAACGCGGAATATTGGCTTTACGGACTTTGTCTTTGTCATCTAAAACCTGTTGATAAGCAAACCACTGAAAACCACGAATACGTTGATGAAATTGACTGTTGGCACTGATGCCTTGTTGTTCAGCAATACGTTGGCTCAACCATTCTTGTACCGCAGGACTTGGGACAATAAAATGTTGTGTTTGCAAGACTGTAAAAGGATTCTTAGATGGCCGAATGGTATTTTGCAAAAGCCCTTGCACCAAGACATCAATGCGTTGGCTTTGAATCACATGAATGGCCATAATTCCTCAACTTTCAATCTTCTATTGTCTACGTTTATGCACAAAACATAAACATTCGCCACTATACAACAACACCATACTATGGCATTTTTAAAACATTATTTGGAAATAACTTCACAATTTCAAGCTTAAACATGCGTTTTCAAAAATATGAGCAAAAAGCTTGAGACAAAGGTAATTGTTTTATGAAAATTGATAAACTTCCAGACGCAATCGATCCAAGCTTAAACCTAGAACAAATTCGTGATGAATGCTTGGAGCAAGTGAAAAAGCGCTCTTATGTCTCTGCTGGTGTTGCAGTGATTCCTGTTCCGTTTTTAGATGTGGTGATTGATGTCGGGATGCTGTCGCTTCTGATTCCTGAAATCAATGCCCGCTTTGGTTTAGCACCAGATCAAATCAGTGTTTATGATCCTGCAACCAAGAAAATTCATTGGAATGAATTACGCAAACGTGGTTTTGAGTTTTCAGGTTTAGTGGTTGCGCGTACTGCAGTAAAGGCATCATTAAATAATATGGCGGCTAAAATCATTACCAAACAAGTGACCAAGTTTATCCCATTGGGTGGCTCAATCATTGCAGCAAGTTTAGGCTATATTGTGATGAAGAAAGTTGCCGAAGCGCATGTAGATGAATGTTATAAATTAGCCAAAAATATTCAAAATAAACAAACGCAAAAGTTAGTGAGCTAAGCGCTGCCACACTTTAAGATCTATATTCAGTAAAATAAAGAGATATCATCTGATATCTCTTTGTTTTTTATTCATTGTAAAAATACAGCAAATTCTTCAAGACTGAGTCGTGAGGGATGAAAAGAATTAATTTTTTCATTCACATCGGCATAGCCTAAAGACATGCCACAGACCAACTGCTCATCATCTGCAGCACCTAAAATTGGCATGATAATCTTATGATAATCATTCCATGATGCTTGGGGACAGGTGTCTAAGCCCTGCGCTTTTGCAAGTAACATAATATTTTGCATCAACATGGCGATCGCCATTTTTGCGCCCGCTTCTAATTGACGATGTGTGGGTAAAAATAAACCAACAGGCGCATCAAAAAACTTAAAATTTCGAAGCTGTTGTTGATGCATTTCCTGTCGTTGTTGTTTGCTAATGCCCAGTACAGCATACATCCCCCAACCATTCTCCCGTCTACGGCTCATATACGGTTCAAACCATTGCTCAGGATAATAAAGATAAGGGGCAGTAAATTCGCTTCTTGAACTTTGACCAGAATAAATGGAATCCGCCGCTGCAATCACTTGCTGGCTAATCCTCAATTTGCTATTGCCCTGAACCACATAGACTTTCCACGGTTGTGTATTGGTTCCAGAAGGTGCATAACTGGCTTTTCGCAGCAGATCCTGAATGATCTCAGGATCCACAGCCTGATCTGCAAATGCACGTACAGAATGTCGATTTAAAATCACTGCTTCGACCAGATTATTGGCTGTCAATTCCATTTATTCCCTCATAGGTCAAGACTAAAAGTTTATCCGACGTTGATATTCCACCTAAATTTCCAGTCATTGCTATAGTCCGAATTCGTCGAGGTATAGCCAGTTGAGTTTTTAGCCCCACCCAACACATTGACATTCTTCCCGACACTTCCATCTACCCAAATTAAGAAAGGCATCGCATTAAACTGTACTCCAAAGGTGTCCATTTGCGAGCGATCCCAGCCGGCTTTGTCTTTCCATAACACACTATAATCATTATAGAATTTTACAGTTTTTAAATTCGAAAATACTTGGTTTGTACAGGTTGGGTATAACCGATATTAAATGAACCAATCGTCCCTTCAGCTGCGACAAAATAAGCAGGTGTTATACCATTCGCTTGCATTAAAATTTGATCATTATTAACACCCTCCGGGTTTTTTGCATCATATTTATAGCGAATCCGCTGAAGTTTGCACATTCCATTTTTCGTAATTGTTTAAGCCATGCACTCCAAATGCATAATAATCGCCATTTTTATCCGTCGCTTTATTACGCCAATTGTGAATATGCCCCACTGACACCAAACTCCTGTTTACCAAATTCCAAATCCATTTTATGGGCATAACGTAGATTGAGCTGATTTCTTTTTTCCGTTAAGATATGTGTTGTTGGTGAGGCAGCACATTATCCAATTTATCCGCCGAACCTGACTCTGGCGAATAACGAATATTGCCACGGACTCATGATTGGCATATACGCCACGCTAAAATCATGGGTTGGCGAGGTGTTTTTCCAACTCAATCCTGGCGCTACACTGTCGGCAAATCCTAAGAAAAATGGAATAGGGAAAGTCCAGGCATGCTCTGGGAATGGATAAATTCCAAAAGGCTTATAAATAATTCCGGCCTGAAAATCATTATTGTCATCAGGCTTTATAGCCGACAAAACCATGTTCAACAGAACGTTTATGATCACTTTGGAAGGCATAACTTACATCCAAATAAAAGTGATCATATTTTGCCCTTAATATTTAAACGAGCATTATCAAACAAAAACTTGCCATTATTGGGGCTTTCCCATCGCTCATCACGATAATTGGTTCGGACAAAACCGCCTAATTTCAATTGCTTTAAACCATCTTCAGTTTCCCATTGGAACGGTGAAGGTTGTGCATTGGCATAAGCTTGAAATGAGATCAAACTCGATATGATTGAATCCTAAATATTTAATTTTTTAACATGAGAACCTCCTCGTGTAATTTGAATTCTCACGAACGCATTGCCATTCAATTTTTTAATTTATTTGTTTACTAAAGTTTTAGGCAAAGACAACACAATGAAGCAACTGAACAACAAACATGCTGAGAACATGATGAGTGCGCCTTCTGGTTTACCGGTAATCTGAATGGCATACCCCACCAAAGTGTTACTGACTAAGCCGGCAATGTTGGCATTAGAACACGCCAGTGCAAACCCTGTCGCCGCCGCAGTTCCTGATAAAAAGTTGCAGGAAGACTAAAGAACACGGGGATGGTGCCTGTGGTCGCAATCGCAGCAATCGAGAACAAAATCAAGGTCATGACAATATTGGTACTAAACATTGTGGTTAAAAACAGTGCGACTGCACCAAAAATAAATGGTACGACCATATGCCAACGACGCTCTCTATATTTATCTGAGCTCCGCCCAATGACCAACATTGCAATCAAGCCAACAATACTTGGAATGGCAACCAGTAAACCGATATTTAATAAGTTGGCGACCCCAGTGGTTTTAATAAATGTCGGCAACCAAAAGCCCATAGAATAGGTACACAGCAACATCGAAAAATTAATTGCACCGAGTTTCAGGATATTGGTATTGAAAAATCCATCTTTAAAACTATGCTTTTGTTTAGCAGAGTCATTGCCTTCTAAATCTTTATTGAGATTTTTTTCAAGGATTGATTTTTCAGCATCATTGAGCCATTTGGCCTTTGAAAAGTGATTCGGTAACATTTTAAATGTCAAAATACCCCAGATCACACTTGGAAGTGCCTCTAAAAGACAGCCATTGCCAACCTGCCCAGCCATAAACTTGATCAAAGGTGGTCATGATCCAACCTGAAAGCGGACTACCAATAATCACCGCCAAGAGGTAAACCAATCATAAATAAGGCAATGATCTTAGCGCGATAATATGTTGGGAACCATGTGGTTAAATAATACAAAACCCGGGTAAAAAGCCTGCTTCCGCAGCACCGAGCAGAAACCGCAACGCATAAAACTGCATCGGTGTGGTCACAAACATGGTTAAACCAGACAAAATCCCCCATGTAATCATAATGCGCGCAATCCAAATTTTTGCGCCAACCTTTTCCAGAACCAAGTTACTGGGTACTTCAAAAATAATATAGCCAACAAAGAAAAGCCCTGCACCTAACCCAAACGCTGCCTCACTTAAGTTCACATCATTTAACATGTGTAATTTGGCAATCCCGACATTAATTCGGTCTAAATAGGCTGCGATATAACAGAAACACAGGAATGGAATCAGTTTCCAAATCACTTTTTTATAAACCTGAACCTCTTGTTCAGGGTAAATTTCTTGTGGTTTTACAACACTGGTAGACATATCTAACTCCTTTAGATCAACAAACCAAGTGAGTTGTTTTTCTTGTAATACTTAGAACAAAATGAACAAAACTTTTATGTCACTGATGATCTGCACATTCTCTTTTGTTTTAATGCATCACCAAAAACCATTCTATCCTTGGTTTTTTATTACCCTAACGTCCATAATTTTTAGCTGTATCAGTCATCAATTTTGTTTTGAGTGAAATAATTCAAGACTTCTTGTTTTGATACAACATCTCCATACTTGCTATCGATATCAAACAGATTGGCTTCATGGGGCTCATGATGACGATCCCCAACACAGTCACGGATCACAATGGTTCTAAATCCATGTTGCACAGCATCCACGGCTGTTGCGCGAACACACCCACTGGTCGAACAACCCACAATAATCACGGTATCTATCGCCTCAGCGTTTAAAACTGATGACAAACTTGTTGCAAAAAAGCACTTGCATAATTTTTAGTGATCACCAATTCAGTGTCGAGCGGTTGAACTTGTGGACAAAATTGAGTGGCTGGATTATCCACCGTCATCGCTGCCATTACAGGTGATTTTTTTACCCACATTCCTCCGTCAATTTGAGTTTTTAGCGTGATAAAGAATATTGGTGTGAATCACTAAAATATCTCTGTTCACGTGCCAGTGCCAAAACCGCTTCAGTTTCTTGAACTGCAGTAATCACATCTGGCGCATATAAAGGCTCAGATGCCGTAATATAAGACTGGATAAAATCGACTAACAGCAGCACAGGTTTCTTTGCCAAAACCAACTCTGATTTCCCCACACGCCTTGATAATTATCATTCAGGGATTGTTGATTCATTTCACACTCCTTATGCATATGCGCCAGAGAGCAATGCACCAGCACCTGGTACAATTGGCTCTAAATCCATTGCTTTAAGCATCTGATAGGTTGTTGCAATTGCTGCTGAAATCACGGGCTTACCCGTGAGTGCCTCAACTTTAGCGACTGCAGGAAGTGACTGCATTTGTACACATGCTGAAAGCACAATCACATCTGCATCTTGGTAATTCAGCTTTTGCACAATGTCGGGCAAATGAGCAGGGTCATGTTGCGCAACAGCAATGTTGTCAGCGATTTCTAAGGCCACATAATCGAGAATTTCAAACCCTCTTCAGCAATGTAATTCACCACCAATTCGGTTAAGGGTTTCATATAGGGCGTAACAACAACAATTTTTTCGCCTTCATCAGCTTCAAACAGTCAACCAAAGCCCCCGCACTGGTGACGACAGGTGCTGCAGCAGAATTATCAACCGTGACTTGATGTAGACGTTTTTCTGACTCACGGTGATAACCGATGCCCATGGACATAATCGCAACCAGACAGGCATATCCCAATACATCCACTTTGGCATCTGAAAGTTCTAAAGCACAACGATCAGACTGTGCATCCATTGCCGCAAAGCTCTTCTTTTTTGACATGTTTCATCCGCATACGGCTAGAATGGAAAGTAAATGTTTCAGGACGAATCAGTTGACGTGCTTTCAACATCGCTGGAATTTCAGTTTCCATCGTGGTATTGGAACTGGGTACGATTTGACCAATTTTATAAATTCTTTGCATGATCATTCCTCCTTAAATAAGCCTGCTGTCCTAAAAAATCTGAAAAGCCTGCTAAGAAACCATTTAAATCATCCCAAGGAATCATATGCCCTGCATTTTTCACACAACTCACCAAAATTCGTGAATTAAGCAATTGGATTTCTGCAATATCGCCTGCCAAGATCACATCACCTTTGCCAGCCACCATCAATAAAGTTGGCACTTTGATTTTTGGGATATATTGATGAATATCAACATGATGAAAATCATGAAAAGACTTGATAACGGCTGGTAAATAACAACTATGTAGCCACTCTGCGCGCAATTGTCTTTGCGCTAAAGTCCAAGATGGGCAATATTGCTTCATGTCTTCCGCATTCATACCCTGAATAGATTGCTGAATAGAGTCGACATACCAGGATAGTTGGCTCCGGGTAAGCACGCCGTCCTGGACCTGAGACAGGAGGATCAATCAGCACAATTTTTTTCAAACCTTTGGGCTCAAATGCAGCACAGCGAATTGCAAAACGCGCACCCATCGAGTGCCCAACCAAATAATAAGATTCCAAGTCCAATTTTTTAACAAAATCTAGAATATCTTGTGCACAGGTATCAGTGTCATATTGCAGATGCTCCCCCCGAAGAAGACAGCCCTCGGCCTCGAATATCCAAAACATAGACATCAAAAAATTGAGCTAATTTCTCCGCTACAAATCCCCAAGTAATGGCAGGACTGGTAATCCCGGGATCAATCACCAAAGCATGCCCTCTCCCACCATAACGAAGATAATGTAAACGGACTTGATTGGTCGCTACATTAGACCCATACAGGAATTGACTCATACGGCCTCCTCCTCCATTTAATGCATGTGCATATACATCATATCCATACACCCAAGTTGGATCTTCTTGGCTTTTTAAGAAGGTATTGGCATTGGAAACTTCTTGCACTCGACTGGCACGTTGTTTACGATTTTGTTCATATAATTTGAACGCCTCCTGATAGTTGTCTAAACCCTGTTTGCAGCAAACAGCGCGTGAGCATTGCAGCATCTTCAATCGCCATACCTGCGCCTTGTGCCATATGTGGTTTCATGGGGTGACAAGCATCACCGAGCAACACCATACGGCCATTGCTCCATATTGGTAATGGATTACGATTGTTTAATGGCCACTTGGTAATATCTTCACTGGCTTCAATCATGGCTAAGATGGTTGGATGAAAATCATTAAATGTTTCAAATAGTTCTTGTTTTGAACAAGGCACAAAACTTTGCCCTTGGAAATCCCATGCTGGATGAGGCACACCTGTAACAAAGTAATACTCATCACGTTCTTTGGTGGTGTAATAGGCCATCATATGACGATCCTCATACCACCATTTGACACAATCATCTAAATCAAATTGCTGTTTTAATTTCTCTAATTGTTCTCCTTTAATCATGGCACGGTGTGCAACCCAACCACTGTATAAAGGGGCTTCGGGTCCAAGAATGATTTCTCGAATTTTTTGAGTTAATCCCATCAGCACCAATCACAATATCAACATCACTTACTGTGCCATCCTCAAAGCTTAGGGTTACTCCATCTAGCTTTTGAGTAACAGCACTTAAGCGCTTGGCAAAATGTAATTTGTCTTGTTGCAAATGCTTCGATTTGTCGGGCATGCATATCACCACGATGGATCGTGATATAGGTCGCTCCATATCCAGTCAAACCAACATTGGACATATAGTTTGCAGTATTTCCATCACGGCTGACCCAATGCGTTGGATGACATCCCATGTCTTCCAAATCTTGCTCTAAACCCATTTCTCGAAAGATTTTCATAATGTTTGGGCCAATATGAATACCAGCACCTAAAACGAGAAAATTCTGCGGCTTGCTCATAGACATCAACATCAAAACCCGCTCTCTGTAGTAGTAGCCCCATTGAAGCTCCACCAAGACCTGCACCAATCACTGCAATTTTTTTTGCTTTATTCATTGTTTACTCCATCAAACAAATTTTTCTTTTAATAGATATACCCCACGACAATATTAAAGTCTATGCACTTTAAATTTTTAAACAAATCTCATTTTATAAAATCAAATAAATTATTGTTTAATATGAAATAATATTTACATTACAATGTTGTAATAAATATATAATCAACACAATTAAAGTGTATACTCTTTAAAAATACAAAAAACAGCGATGAAAAAGGAGCATCATCATGCCTGTAAATAGCACTGAACTGACCCAAATGTTTGAGCATGTTTTAACCTTATCCAAGGTCGATGAAACACAAAGTGTGGCCATTTTAAAAAGTCATTATTCACATCAACAAACCGTTCAAGCCGCACTTGATGCAGCATGTCGGTTAAAAGCCAAAGTGTTTATTTTAGAATTACCTTCATTCAATCACCCCCAAGCCATGGGGAATGATATGACCGCTTATTGTGGAGATACTGCATTAACGGGCAATCTTGCTGCACAACAAGCACTTGAATCTGTCGACCTCATCATTGACACTATGATGTTGCTGCACTCACCAGAACAAGAACAGATCTTAAAAACAGGAACACGAATTTTACTGGCCGTGGAACCCCCAGAAATTCTCGCTCGTATGCTGCCCACTCTAGAAGACAAACATCGGGTTCAAACTGCTGAAAAATACTTAAAGAAAGCGAAAAGTATGCATGTAACCTCAAAGGCAGGCACAGATTTTTATGCTCCGCTTGGGCAACCACCTGCTGTAACTGAATATGGCTTTGCCGACGAAGTTGGGCGCTGGGATCACTGGCTGAGTGGTTTCTTATTCACTTGGCCCAATGAAAATATGGCAGAAGGCATCTTGGTTTTAGATATTGGTGATATTTTATTACCCTTTAAAACCTATGCCCGTGAAAGAGTCACTTTAGAAATCGAAAAGGGGGTAATTACTCAAATTCATGGTGGATTTGAAGGCAGAATATCTTCGTGATTATATGAAATATTTTAATGATCCAGAGGTGTAAGGAATTTCACACATTGGTTGGGGCTTACAACCTCGAGCACAATGGACAGCGATGGGTTTGCATGATAAAAATGATGGAATGTGTATGGATGCACGTGCTTTTAATGGTAACTTTTTATTTCAACGGGACCCAACACAGAAGTAGGTGGTAGCCGCAAGACACCATGTCATATGGATATTCCACTTCGTAACTGCACAGTGAAACTCGATGATTTAGTGGTTGTTGATCAAGGCGTTCCTATAGCGCTCAGCTAACGCGAAGAAACTAACGATTAAAATCAAATGCTTAATACATCCAACCAAAGCATAACGACCAAGTAGTATTATGGTCGTTATTTTTATGCAATCCTTTTATACTGGCCCTATTAAAGTTTAAAAAAAACTCTCAATATTTTAAATCTTCGGGTCTAATTTTCCTCACATGATAAAGAAGTCAAACATGAATGATGAATATGTAATTGAAGAACAAGTGGGATATTTACTTAGACGGACTTACTTTCATCATTTAACGATTTTTTCAACAAAGCTTGGATGAAACTTGCCTCACTTCGGTTCAGTTCGCTGTACTTTATGCCATCAATAAATTAAAAGAATGTTCGCAAAAAGAATTGGTTGAGGAAACTGGTATCGACCAAGCAACCATTCGTGGCATTTATCCAGCGATTAAAAGACAAGCTTTTTATTTCACAAGATCCTGATCAACATGACAAACGCAAGGTGTTGATTCATATTACACCATCGGGTATTCAAGAGCTTTCGCAAGCGATTCCAATTGCTGGCAAGTATTAGTGACTTAACCCTAGCTGCATTAAATCCCGCCGAAAAAATTGCTTTAAAATTTTTACTTAAAAAAATTCTGGGGCATCCATTAGATTAGAATCTTTTTCCGCATTAGATCATTGTGATTGGCATCGCACTAAAGCGTAGAATAAGAGCATCTATTCTTTAGTGCGATACTATTTATAACCTCAACTTAGCTGTTGCTAGCAAACAATCAATCCGCTTTTAACTGCTTTAAAATCGTTTTAAGGATTTGAATACGTGCCGTGTACTTATCATTGGTCAGCAACCACATGCCACGGTGCATACTCGGTATCAGTTCGTTCAAACATATCCGCAGCAGCATTTAAATAATCGTCCCAATGTCCACGATTTCGCCAGTCATCAGGGTAATTTTAAAGCGTTTATGCGGTGTTTGTTCACGTGCTTTAAAACGTGCTTCTTGTTCATCTTTGCTGATTGCCAACCAGAATTTAACTAACACGGTTTGATTATCCGTTAAATCTTTTTCAAAGCGATTAATTTCATCATAGGCACGTTGCCATTCCGCAGGCTTGGCAAAGCCTTCAATACGTTCAACCAATACTCGACCATACCAAGTACGATCAAAAATGCTGATTTTTTCCTCGGGTTGAATCTTGGTCCAAAAACCGCCATAAATAGGGTCGACGCAATTCATACTCGTTCTGGTGCTGCAATGGTATAAATCTCGTATTCACGCGGATCAAGATTTTTCACAATCCGCTTGATTGCCCCACCTTTACCTGCTGCATCCATGCCTTCAAAGGTAATAATGACATTGCGTGAATCATTGCGTAGCGCTTCCGATACTTTTTTGGTTAATTTCTTTAATTCAGCTTTATATTGATCTTTATCCAGTTCTTCTGTGGCAGGTTGCAATAACGACTCAGGTACAGTTGCCTGTTTCCACTTGGTTCTCACTGCTGTTTTATGTCGAGGCAACTGCTTGAATGCTTGCAAGAATATACTGAGCAAATTGTTGATCTCTGGCAACACCATCTTCGCAGTCAATCACATACCAATCATCGGTAAACCGTTGACGTAATTTTTGCACAATATCGTATTGTTTTTTATTCCGCCAATCCAAACCCATTAACTTATGCCAATGCTGTTCAGACGCATCCATTGCATCTAAGCGCTTTTGTAAACTTTTCCACGGCAAATCAAACCAAATTTTGATCACATCAACATGATTATTTTTTAGGTCTTGTTCATAAGCACGCATATTTTCAATATAGGTATCGAACAAAGTTTCATCTAAGGGTTTAGAAACATGCATCGCTGTTGACAATAAATCACTGTACCAATTGCCAAAAAACAGCTGAATTTGCCCTTCTGATGGAATGTGCCGTGCATAAGGCTGCCAAAAACTTTGTTTACTGCTAAATAAACTGGCTGGATCTGCTTTAACCCGTAAGTAACGAGGATCAACCCATTCACGTAATTGTTTAACCGCTTCCCCTTTCCCCGCAAGCTCGATACCACTGACTAAAATGACCAAGCTTTTGGCATTATTTTTATCTTTAGAATTCTTTAAGGCATATTGTGCCTCAATCAGATCAACGGATAACTCTTCTTCATCACGCAACGCAAACGCTAATTGTTCTTCAATCATCTGCTTCTCTATTATCTAAAACTTCAATTGAGTATACCCATTCCCAAAAACAGAGTTATATTATTTTTTCTGTATAAAATCTTTGATATTGGCTATTTAAAAATCCACTGACCATATTTCTCTATTGTTTTTTAACTTTTGTCATAGTGATACGCAGCAACTGCCTTTATGCTGTTGCTAAACGAAATCTAGGAGTTTTTATATGTCAAAACTTGCTGCACTTGATCAGCTTTTAGAACAATATCAACAATTGAGTTATCACACTGACCCAATTCTAGAAAAACGCCTGCATGAAGCGCAGGACTGGTTAAAAATGCGTATTGAAAAGACTCATCATGCGCTGTTTAATCAAAAAAAAGAAAATCAATTGATGGCAAAATATTTTATCAACCGCTTATATGGTGGGCCTGAATTTGATGATTTGGCGATACAAATTGAACGTTTATTAAAATATGCGCACAAAGCAGAAAAAAATTCTCCCTGAAAATGCCATTAAGACCGGTTTAAAATCTGTTGGGATTGGCGGTACTTGCCATGCAAATTGATGAGCAAGTCGCGGCACAATTGGCTTAAGGATTACCCTGTTGACCAAGTGATTGATGATGAAATGATTGTTATTAGACCTTGCTGAAACTAGATCAAGCAGAAGCCCGTCAACAACAGCTGGGTTTATTGGATGATTTGGGTGGTGCACTAGACAAATACATGCGCTCATTCATTATGCATACTGCATTTAAAATGTGTAAAGGTACTGCAATCAAATATAAATTTGAACTGATGTATGACTTTATTGGCGAAGGTTTTATTGCGATGAAACCGATGAAATCCGCAGATGATTTATCCATGCATTTACCCTAAAAAGAACGTGATATTGTCGAAAAAGTGCATGCTGGAGATCCCAATCCATTTCAGGATTAATTTAATTTCATCAGTTTTATCAAACCGATCTCTAAGATCGGCCCCCCTTTTTTTGTATATTATTCATAACAATTTCATGATGAGGACTGCAAAATTATGCAGAATCTGTCATTATGCAGAGCAAGATAAAATTTCCAATTTTTGTGTTTCAGGAGTGACTCAAATGTCGAATGAAAACCAAAAGCCTACAGCCCCCGCTGAATCGGCAACCAATACAGACAAAAGGGAGTCCATTTCTAACAGAACCATTACCGCAAGGTACTCCACAAGGGCAACAACAATCCTTGCAGCAAGCAACTGGTAGATACACCAGTTTCAGGTACTGTGCCAAAATACAACCTGCCACGTGGCGCAAATACGAGGTAATGTCGGTGCAACTACTCACTTCGGCTACAAAACTATTAATAGTGAAGAAAAAGCGCAAAAAGTCGCTGAAGTCTTCCATTCAGTAGTACGCAAATACGACATTATGAATGACCTTATGTCATTCGGTATTCACCGCCTCTGGAAACGTTTTGCGATCAATATGTCAGGTGTACGCCGTGGTCAGCACGTGCTTGATATTGCAGGCGGTACAGGTGACTTAGCCAAAGTATTCAGCCGTGAAGTTGGCCCGACAGGTCATGTGGTTCTATCTGATATTAACGAGTCGATGTTGAATGTTGGTCGTGATCGTTTGATTGATGCTGGCTGTACCAATGTTGATTTTGTATTGGCCAATGCTGAAACCTTAGAGCCATTTGCAGACAATAGTTTTGACTTGCTCACCATCAGCTTTGGTCTACGTAATGTGACCGATAAAGACGCTGCACTCCAAGCGATGTATCGTGTACTTAAAGCCAGGTGGTCGTTTATTTATACTTGAGTTCTCAAAACCAGTATTTGAACCATTTTCAAAGCTATATGACTATCTACTCCTTTCACGGCTTTACCATTTATGGGTAAAGTTGATTGCCAATGATGCAGAAAGTTATAAGTATTTGGCTGAATCTATTCGTATGCATCCAGACCAACGTACCTTAAAAGGTATGATGGAAAATGCCGGTTTCCAAAACTGTGATTACCACAATTTAACCGGTGGTATTGTGGCGGTACACCGTGGCTTTAAACTGTAATTTCCCTTAAACAAGATATAACAAGCAAGGTTGAATTATGTGGTCAATTCTAGCACTCGGTGCAGTTGAACGATTAATCAATCAGTTTATTAATTTGGATGCAATTACCTGCATCCAATTTAATCAGTTACAAGGCAAAGCTGTTACGTGTCGTGATGGATACGCCTCAGCTTTCTGTCGATGTTTACTTTGATGAACATAAAGTCCGTCTTGAACCGACTGTGACTGGTAAAAGCGAAACACCTTCAATTTTTGAACAACGTCCTTTTGACAAAACTGTTGCGATTGCAGAAGCGACAGCAACATTACATGTAAAGAATGTTGTTGAATTGGCTAAACTATTTGTTGCGGATGATATTGGCAATATTCCCCTACAAGGTGATTATCACCTGTTACAGGATATTCAAAATATTATCCAACAGCTTGAGCCTGATTTGGCAGCCCAGCTTAGCCCGTGGATTGGTCCTGCACTCGCGCATGAAATTGGCAAAATCCAACTGGCGCCAAAGCATCTCAAACGCTCACTGCAAAGTCATTTATTTCTTTGTAGAAGACTTTTAAAAGAAGACACGGGTGTATTGGCTCCGCGTTGGCAAATGGATGATCTGCAACAAGATACCCGTCAACTGAACCAAAATATTGACCGACTTGAAGCAAAAATTCAGCAACTTCAATCTCACTTTACTCAAAATCAAGATCAGGTAATTTAATATATGATTCCGCATATTGCCCGTTTATTCGAACTTTGGCGCATCGCCGCGCACTATAGACTCGACACACTGGTCCCTGCGGAAGAACTACCTGAAAAAGCTCGGCATGCTTTAGCTTTAATTCGCTTACACCCTGCGGCATGGTCAAGTAAAGAACGTAAAAACCCGCTCAAGCTTAAAGAAGCATTAGAAGAAATGGGGCCTTTAGCAATTAAGTTGGGGCAATTACTTTCCACGCGTCGTGATTTAATTCCACCTGAAATTTTACAACAATTGGTTTTATTACAAGATCGGGTTAAACCCTTCGAGGTCAATATTGCAAAAGCAGCGTATTGAGCAATCGCTGAAAAGCCAATATTTCTACCAATTTTTGCCCGTTTTGATGAGCAACCTTTGGCTGCTGCATCTATTGCACAAGTCCATACTGCTGCGCTCCATGATGGTCGTGAAGTGGTGGTGAAAGTCACTCGTCCAGATATTCGCAGTCAGATTCTACAGGATTTTGAAATTCTGCAATGGCTTGGAGCAAGCTTAGAAAAACGGCTTGAAGCAGCTCGTGCAGTGCATTTGTCTGAAATCATCCAGAATTACCGTCAAGTGATCTTAAATGAACTGGATCTTACGCTCAGAAGCAGACAATACCCGTCGTATGCGTCATTACTTCACGGGTTCAAGCATGATGTATGTGCCTGAAGTCTATATGGACAGCAAAGATGTTATGGTTGCTGAGCGGATCACAGGCGTTCCCATTTCGGATATTGAAACCTTTGAAAAGCTTGGGATGGATCGTAAAGATCTTGGCGGAAAAGGGCTTAACGATTTTCTTTACGCAAGTATTTCGTGACAATTTCTTCCATGCCGATATGCATCCCGGCAACGTATTTGTTGAAACATTAAATCCAAGCCACCCTCGTTATATTGCCCTCGACTGTGCCATTATGGGTGAGCTATCTAAACAAGATCAGATGACCGTTGCACGTATGTTGCTTGCGGTCATGAACAGCGATTTCTTACAACTGATTCAAATTGTGCATCAGGCGGGCTGGATTCCACCGGGTACCGATCAAGATGCGCTATCCCGTGAAATGCGTCGCACTGTTGGACCAATGGTGTCCAAACCGATGCATGAGTTGGACTTTGCGGGTATCTTGATTCAAGTCATGGACATTGCGCGTCGCTTCCATTTAGAAATTCCACCACAATTGATGTTATTACTCAAAACACTAGTACATGTGGAAGGTTTAGGTACCGATTTATATCCTGAACTCGACATTTGGAAGCTGGCAAAACCGATTCTCACCGAATGGGTAAAAGCACAAATGAATCCTCAGAAGAACTTAAAAGAGTTAGGACAGAAAATTCCTGACTTACTTTTAGGTGCACAGGATTTCCCAACCTTGATGGTTGACAGCTTAAATGGTTTAAAAAATCAATCTGCATGGCATGCCAAACAACTGCATGAGTTGCAAATGATGCGTTTAGAGGTGGAACAGCAACAAAAACGTAGCTGGATTTTCGGTAGCATCATGGCGATTTTGCTCTCTATTGCAATCATTGCACCGTGGTATATTTCAATTGTTTTGATTGTCTTGACCACTGTTTTAGCAGTTTGGCGGATTGCCAAATAACGCGATTCAGCCTATTCAATGAATAGGCTTTTTTGGCTATGACTGCTAAGTCACCGAGTGACAGCCTCTCGCCATTGTTCAATCTATCACGCACTCTAAAATAAAAAATATTCGTTTGAGTGAGTGAAATCATGACCCAAATTCTACAAAAACGCCCTGCAGCAATCACCTTACGTGCAGGCTCACTCGCCAAACAACACATACAACAAGAAGGCTTATCTGCACATCAAGTCGATATGATTCCTGGCGCAGCTGGCGGCCCCAAAGGCATTGGTTTAATGGGCTTGGATCAGGCGATTTTCGGTGATTTTCTACAGCGTGCCAAACAACGACGTTTTTTAATTGGTTCATCTGTTGGTGCATGGCGCTTTGCTGGAATTTTAGCGCAAGGTGAACAACTCGGTCCTGAGCGTTTGGCGGAGTTATATATCAACTTGCCCTTTCATAAAAAGATGACCATTGCAGAGATTGAGAAAATATCTCGCGAGATGCTGTACAGCATTTTAGACCAACACAGCCAAAAATTGGTCGAACATCCCGAATATCACCTTACGATTATCGCAGCCAAAGCAGAACATTTATTTCAAAGTGATCAAAAGCTTGCACTATATAGTTCCTTACTCGGCATTATCGGCAGTAATGCAATTTCAAGAAACCATCTGAATAAATTTATGCAACGGGTCATCTGTCAGCCTGCTCAGTTCCCACAATTTAAAATTCAGGATGACGCTTTTAAAACCCATTATTTAAATTTTAATCAGCACAATGTTGCGGATTGGCTGATGGCCTCAGGTTCGATTCCTGCAGTTACACCTGCGGTAAAAAATATTGCCGATGCGCCACAAGGCGCGTATCGAGATGGTGGTTTGATCGACTATCACATCGATTTGCCTTTTGAAAGTAAAGGGATTGTTTTATATCCACATTTTGCCGACAGCATCATCCCAGGCTGGTTTGACAAAATGTTTAAATCTCGCACAGCAAATCCTGCAAACCAAGCACGGACTTTACTGATCTCGCCTTCTCAAGACTATTTAAAATCTTTGCCTTTAGGACGTTTACCGGATCGTAAAGATTTTGTGATGAAAGGTCTGGATGATCAGAAGCGAAAACAATTGTGGAAGCAGTCTGTAGCAGAAAGTCAGCGACTAGGTGATGAATTTTTAGAAATGGTGGAGAAACAAAATTTTGCTGAAGTGATGCTAGATTTATAATTATTACCCCCATTGATCACCTCATCCAGCGGTGAATAAATATGATTTTCAACAGCTTAAATACATCACAACAGCATTCTCGATGACTTGAGATATCAGCCTGAGACATGCGTCAGTCATGGCTCAAGCTTTAAATCATTTATTTTGCACTGAATTTAACCCGTGTCTGGTCTCGTCTATAGGCGTTGATTCTTGGCTAAGATCCATTAGGGTCTGTTGACATTTCATAAATGGTTTGCGTTGTAGTTAAAATTGAGCATGAGACGTATACGTCGTAAAGCAGGAAACGAAGAGAATAGCGGGACTATTTCCGAGTTTCATAACGTATCTGAGATAATTTTAGCCACAACCCTCTTTTTTAATATAATTTCGGTCTTTTTCTTTAAATTTTCCCAATATCTACTTCGCCCTCCAAGCAAATTCATCCCCCTAGTAAATAAAGAGCTTGATTCAAATTACCGCTTTGTTAATTCCCTGCTTTTTGTTAAATTTAAATCATTCAAAGCACTTACTCTAATAATGAATCAAACTAAAACGCCAAAATTTGCCATCGTCGGTGCAGGAACAGCAGGGCTTGCTACAGCAATTTTACTCGCACAACAAAATATACAGGTTACTATTTTTGAGAAAGTATCTGAGCTTGAACCTGTCGGTGCAGGCTTATTGCTTCAACCGTCTGGACTTGCAGTTTTTGAGCACTTAGGTGTGCTTGATGATGCGGTTAAACTCGGTGCAATGGTCACAGGCTTAGAGGGACAACTCGCCAATGGCTTTAAACTGGTAGATAGTCATTATGCCCAAGCCCATCCCGATTTTTATGGTTTAGGCATTCATCGAGCAAGCTTATGTCATGTTTTGCAAAATAAATGCCATGAATTTCCTGAACTGATCACTTGGCACATGAATGCCGATATTGAAAAACTTAAAGAATCAGCAGATGAAATCCGAGTTTTGGGTAGGATCAATGGTGAATCTTTTGATGAAGTCTTTGATAGCGTTATTGTTGCCAATGGTGCACGAAGCCAGTTAAGACCAATCGAATGGGTTAAAATCGATCAAGCCTACCCTTGGGGCGCGAAATGGACCATTGTGCCTGAATGTTTGCAGCTTGATACTCAAATTTTGCACCAATTTTATGATCGCTCCAAGATCATGATGGGAATCTTACCTACAGGCGCAATTCCCACTCAGCCCAAGCAACGACTTTCCAGCATCTTCTGGAGTCTTCCAACCGATCAGCTTGGAAATTTTTTGCCTCATCAACAAGCCCGTGCTGAGTGGTTAAAAGCGCTATCCAAACGCTGGAAGCCCGCAGCTGAATGGTTAGAGCAAGTAATCGCCAATCCTGAAGAAAAGCAACAATGGCTTTCTGCCCATTATCGCGATGTAGTGCTGTCTAAATTTGGGCAAGGTCGCATCGGTATCATTGGAGACGCTGCACATGCCATGAGCCCACAGCTTGGACAAGGTGCAAATATGGCGCTTTTAGATGCATGGGCTTTGGGACAAGCAGTTCAAGTTGCCCGAAACAATCAAACGATCGATTATGCAAAGCTATGGCAGTGCTATCACCAACATCGCAAAAGCTCATCTGCATTCTATCAATTTTTAAGCCGTTTACTCACGCCCCTATACCAGTCTGATCTTTGGTGGGCAGGCGGTTTACGAGATCTAAGCTTCTCTTGGATGTACCGTATCCCTTATTTTCGTAAAGAAATGGCAATCACTGTGTCGGGATTAAAATCGGGTATGTTTAGTCAAATGAAGTATGAAGATATTGCTCGATCATCCTTGGTAAGAGAAAAATGATGCACACTCAAGTTACCCATTCTGTAATTTTAAAGCGTGAGCAAGCGTTTTAATCTCGACTCAATCCATAATCAATATTTTCCTAAAATGCTGGAAATAACGTACACTATACAACCGCTACCATGTCAACGTAGCGCTCTTTCTTTTTATAACTTGGTGAAATCCTATGAACAATCTGCAATGGCTCGATGAAGTAAAATTTAACGAACAAGGACTTATTCCTGCTATTGCACAACATCATCAAACTGGACGTATTTTGATGGTGGCATGGATGAACCGTGAAGCATTACAACTGACTGCTGAAAAAATGCAGGGCGTTTATTTTTCTCGTTCACGAAATAAATTATGGTTTAAAGGCGAAGAGTCTGGCCATTTTCAAACCGTTTACGAAATCCGTTTAGACTGTGATGCAGATGTCATCGTCTTACAAATTGAACAGCATGGTGGAATCGCCTGCCATACAGGTCGAGAGTCTTGCTTCTATCGCAAGCTCACTGCAACGGGTTGGGAAATTGTCGATGCACAATTAAAAGATCCAAATGCAATATACGGTGAAAAACCTTCATCGAATCCGCATACTATTGCCATGAATACATCCAATGCGCAGGCTGAACAAGTCGAAGTCTTGGGTTATTTAGGCAAAATGATGGCTGAACGTAAAGCAGCTGATCCAGATTCCTCTTATGTGGCAAAGCTTTACCATAAAGGTTTAAATAAAATCTTAGAGAAAATTGGTGAAGAAAGTATTGAAACCATCATTGCTGCTAAAGATTTTAAATCTGAAGCGTGTGAAGATCATAAAAATGATCTGATTTATGAAGTTGCAGATCTATGGTTCCATACCATTGTGATGCTTGGTTATTTTGAGTTGGATGTGCAATTGGTACTCAACGAACTTGCACGCCGTCAAGGGCTTTCTGGCCTAGTTGAAAAAGCCAATCGAGATCATTAATTTGGGATTTATAAAAAGGCAGCGAAATTTCGCTGCCTTTTTTATTCAAAATCGAAATTAAGAAGATTTTTCTCAACCGAAGGTGCAATTGGGTCTGCTGTTAATATAGCCCACTGCTGCTGCAAAACTTATCTGTTATAGTTGGTGTTAATCGCTGCATCAAGTTGCGCAAGCATGTCTTTACTTAGACCACTACGCACACCATCTGTCTCTTTATAGAAACGATTCCATTCATCACCTGGATGCTGGAAGTTACTCATAATATAGGTCCAGCCATTTACTTCATCAACAGCATGTAAACCTGTTGATTCAGCACCCGCAGGAGCAGATAAAACACGATCCAATTTCTTTGTATCTACATTATAAGCCCACAAGTAATTATTCAAATGGTTACCTGAATCTTCACCGATAAATAAGGCACGCGTAACTTTTCAGAGAACTTCAAATTATCTGGGCTAGCAATTGTGTGATGGATCAGCAGTATTACCAAACCTATCAAAACATCAATGTCCTTTCCTTTGAGCAATACGCTTGATTCACTTAGGAACCCATTCACTATTAATTGCTACATTTGTGCTGTCAATTTGTCCGCCAGCCAATTTATGCTCTAAAATACCACCAGCGGTAATTTTCTTAGGAACTTACACGTTATGCTCAGCAAGATAACCACTACCCCTTCAACCATTGAGTCAACAATGTTTGCTAAAGCAGAATAAGCTTTTTTATCTCGTCGTATTTACTGTCGTTCCTTCCATTTTCGTCAATGCCATACGATGCACCGACATAAGCTGCATAGCGATGTGTTTCTAAGGAATGCTGCTGCAAGTTTAGTTTTATCCGAATTATCTTTTAATTTTAGATAAACGCCTATTTTGCTTAAGTAAGTAAATTTGAACCCTTGAGCTTCCAATTCTGCTTTTTGGGTGGTTTGTTGCGTTTTCAAACGAGCTTTTGCTACATCTGCCAATAATTTTTGGTCAGCAGTTGGTTTTGAAGCATCAATCGCTTGTTTTTCATCAGCTGTAGCATCTGTTGGATATTTTGCAATCTGTAATTTTGACTCAAAAATATCAGTGGATTTAATACCACTTTTAATTCCAAGTTTTCAATCTCTGCACTGGTTGCATGACCGAGTTTAATCCACGAAATTTTACCCGATGTTGTATCGGTTAATTCGTTGTGTATTTTGCAACATACAATGTTCCCGCAGATAAATCTTTTTCTTTATCTGCAACAAACATAAACAAACCACCATTGGTATAGTCATCACCCATCAAGTACTGTGCGATTATCCGGCAAATACTTGAACCAACTCATGTGAAATACGACCTAAACAATAATGCTTTTTTACTGTACCAGTACCATCTGCTGTTCACTGTAATTTCAGGCAAATGTCCATAGTTATATGGTTTTGCAGAGGTTTCATCACCATATACGTTTTTACTGAAGGCTTTCAATTGTTGCTGATCAGTGACCTAAGCCCTGATTAAATGCATCTGGCTCGTATTCTTCACTTGAAAGGTGTGTTCCCCAAGGTGATAAACTCGCACCACACGTAATCCATAAGCCATGTGCGCTAGACGTATCTACATTATGGTATTTAACTAAAGTTAAATGACCTGTTTTAGGATCTTGATCTAGTGTAAGGACCGCAATTGGTGATGACAATTTACCATACAGTATCTTGCCTGCTTGATCTTTAGTAAGTATATTCAAACTGCACCACCTGAAATACTGGATTTCCTGTTACACCCAATGCATTTTTATCGGCATCGGTAAAGTCTTTGCCAGTGGCCTGTTTAAAACTGATCAGTGAACTACCATCTGGACAATCTGAGAAGAATTGGCGTTCTTTGCCTGCCACAGATTTATCGATAATTGGTTGGTTTTTAATATCATAATAACCACCTGCTATAATCTTTACCACCTTTACCATCTGGAACTTCAGTGCCTGTTAAGAAGAATGGTTTATATCCCAGTTGGTAAGTCGGTTTGACTACCGTCATCCCAAGTTAATCGAAAGTTTAGAAGTACATGTTGTAGTAGCCATTGCTGCAACCAACTGTCGGTGCATCCATTGGTATAAATGTTGCAGATTTTAATTTAGCTGGATTGATCGGTGGTTTAACTGCAGTATTTTTATCATCATCATTACAACCTGCTAAGTGTGGCTGAAGTTGCCATTGCCCCAAGTGGAAGAAATGGAATGCTGGCTAACCAAGTAAGCACTTCACGGCGTGTATGTCGGCTGGCTGAATTTGTCATAACTTTATCCGAATATGTTTTAGAATTTTCCCGTGCTCAGTTTAGAAAGCAGTTATGACAATCTAGTTTCACTTTTAAGTCATTTTAAAGACAAAAGCCCCAATACCTCATATTATGATAAAAATGATCAGGATACGCCCCGCAGATTCTTAGCACAGTCGTTTAAATAACATCTTGTTAGATTTCACCCTAGTGCTGAGCAATTTTTGCTATACTCTGTCCCATATTGAATTTTCAAGCTAATAAGATTTTATAAATACTGTGCCTTATTCTTTTACACCCACATCTGAGCAAAGCTTTGCAATCGCAGAAGCGAAAAAAGGACAATCATTTAAAGTGATTGCCTATGCTGGCACAGGTAAAACCACGACTTTGCAGTTAATCAGTGATGCGATGACGGAGCGCCGTGGGATGTATTTGGCTTTTAATAAGGCAATTGCCACAGAAGCACAGAATAAATTTCATCAAAATGTAGATTGCCGCACCTTCCACTCTTTGGCTTTTCGTAGTGTGTCGCGTGGAGTAACCGATAAATTACGCCTGCCGCGTTTAAGTCCCAGCTTTATTGCCAAAGAATATCGTCTAGAACCGATTACGCTTAGACGTTTAATGGGCGGGCGTTATGAAAAATATGTGCTAATGCCCAGCCGTTTGGCGAGTTTAGTTGCCAATGCTGTAAGCTATTTCTGCTCGACCAGCTCACAATATCCAGCACCACGTCATATCCAAGCACCAAGTTGGCTGCATGCAGATGATATCGAGTCTTTACAAAAACACCTTTACCCTGCTGTAGAAAGACGTTGGTTAGAGTCGATTGATACCAATCATCAAGCAGGCATAGGTCATGATATTTATTTAAAACTCTGGGCATTATCAGATCCATTTATTCCAGCAGATTATGTGCTCTTTGATGAAGCACAAGATGCAGATCCATTAATGCTTGGTATTTTATTGCGTCAGCGTAATACTCAAGTGATTTATGTGGGTGATGCACATCAACAAATTTATGCATGGCGTGGTGCGGTCAATGCCATGCAACAAATGCCACTTCCTGAATCTCGTTTAACCACTTCATTCCGTTTTGGTGATGCGATTGCAGATGTGGCCAATCATTTGCTCGGTGCATTGGATGAAACTGTGCCTTTATTGGGCAATCCTGAAATGAAATCGAGTGTGGTCAATAAACCACATACTAAAATGCGTGATGCGATTTTATGTCGCACCAATGCACGTGCAATGGAGTTGCTTCTTTCTGGTCTCGTGCAAGGCGATAAAGTTGGACTACAAGCCGATCATGCAAAACTCAACCGTTTTGTTGATGCGGCAAGTTTACTTAAACAAGGTAAACGTGTTGTTGATGTACCTGAACTGGCTTGGTTTAACTCTTGGCATGATGTACATGAATACTGTGAAACCAATGATGGTAGTGATATCAAACCTTTAGTCAAATTGGTTGACGATCACGGTACGGAACCCCTCAAAAAAGCACTTGCTAAAATAACCCCAATAGAGCAAGCTGATTATGTGATTTCAACTGCACATAAGGCCAAAGGGCTAGAATGGAATCGTGTACATATCGAAGATGATTACCAATTTAAAATAAACGGTTTAGAACATAAAATCAGCGATGAAGAATTAAGGCTGTTATATGTCGCCTGTACACGGGCAAAGGTCAGCTTAAATATTCATCACATCTATGATCTCGTGCAACAATTGAAAGTAAAAGCGCCATTTAAAAATAAAGCAACAGCATAAAGTTTTTGACCAATTCATCTGTCACAGCGAAAAAATCGCAAGGTGAAAATATCAACAGCCTTTTATGCTGTCAGTCAATTTTCAGGTATCCTATGAAACTAGCAGCAATTCATTTTCGCCACACATACCATTTTGCTGATTTAAAAATAGATTTTAATTATAAAAACAAACCAATCAGTTTAATTGTTGGCGAACAAGCCAGTGGAAAAACGGCAATTATTAAAAATATTTACCAAGCTTTGACTTGGTTTCCTGCACGTCTAAAAGATTTGCGCACACCTGGTGTGGTAATGCTCGACCAAGACATTATGCAAGATCGAGTGCAATCCAAAATAGATGTTAAAATCAGTTTCCCAATAGAGTTTGGTCAACTCGCAGAAAGCACTGCAACAGCAGAACAAGATCCACAAAGTTGTCATTGGCAATTATATAAAACCTTAAATAGTTCTGGTGTTGGTCTGAGTAAAGTTGACTTAGTACAACTCGAACAATTGGTAGAACGTTATAATCTAGTGCTCAAAAAAGATCCTGTTCAAGGCTTACCTTTAATTGCCTACTACCCTGCTGAACGATTTGTAAATGAAGTGAATATTATCAATAAAAATAATCCTATTATTTTACAAGCGCACAATGCCTATGAATTAGTACCGATTCCATATACCACCTTTTGCACGATTTTTCGAATGGTTTCGAGAAATCAGTGATATCGAAAATGCGCAAATCGCGCAACTTTTTCAAAGTGTTTTAGCACAAAAAGAATCTTCAAATCAAAGTGATGAGGATTTTCAAAGTATTTTATTTCAAGCCCGTTCTCAGTTACATGCACCCAGCTTAAAAGCCTTAAAGCAAAGCTTAAGTATCGTCCTTCCTGAAGTCACAGATCTCTATTTAGAATATCAACCCAAATTACAACTGATGGTCACTTATAAAAATCAAAGTTTCGACTTACTCACAACTGTCGAATACGGTTAAAAATTGGCTGGCCTTAGTCGGTGATTTGGTACGTCGCATGTGCATACTCAATCCTTTAAGTCTTTATCCTTGTGAAGAAGGTGAAGGCATCTTACTGATTGATCAAATTGATGTTGATTTAGATCAATTTGGCCTACAACTGATTCTCGATCGTTTAAATCAAGCCTTTCCTCGTTTACAGATCATTGCCACAGCCAATCATGAAGAGCTGCTTGAGCAAGCCGACGAATATCAATGTTTTAAACTGGACAATAAAAAGCTTTATGAAATTCAGAGCAATAAAGTATGGCAAGAATACCAAGATATTTATGCAAACTTGCTCAAAGAAGTTCCCAAAAGCGCTGAACAGGACTGCTTGAACCTGAACCCAATCTGCCAGTAAATGTTCAACAGCTTTTTGAGCAGTTTAAACACCTGAATGAAGAACAAAAGACCGAATTAAAACGTTTAATGCAGTCTGGTGATGACCAAACGTCACATAAGCTCTTATTATAAAAAACCTCTAGCCTAAACCCGTCAATAGCTAGACAGTGAATGATCATCAATTGTGAAACACTGATCTTTTATACTCCATTCTCAAATCATGACTATACTATTCACGTTCATATTCATTGTTCTATAAAATTCCAAACATACTAGATTGATTGTTACAGCATGCTTTTCAAGCAGCAAAAAGTCACATGAAGCGTATAATTACAAATGTTTGCGTAAAAAACGACAAAATAAATTGATGTTATTCTACTCATGTAATAAGATGAAAAAATCAATTTAAATTAGATTTTTCAATGCAAATTGATTTTCTAATCGTTTTCTCAAGTTGCGCAACACAACTCATTTTTTAATTACTAATTTAACTTCGGCTTTCAAGATTTAAGTTATTGGACTGTTCCTTGCATTCCTCAAATCCTTGAAAGATAAGATTCACATAGGTTTCTACGACCTATTCACGACAATGGATACGCGTGTGCTTCCGATTATTATTCTTACTACCATTAATACTTGGCACTATCGTTGTTCTGTGGCTGAAGCAATTCTCTCGCGGGGTAACAGCCTTAGGGGCAATAGGGGTCAGTCTAAGCAGTTTTATCCTGCTGCTGACTCAAGCGAAAACAGTATTAAGTGGACAAGCCGTTTTAGAGCAGTGGCAATGGCTACCTCAAATTGGTATTGACCTTAGTTTCCGATTAGATGCGTTAAGTTTAATTTTTTGCATTGCTGATCACGGGGATCGGCACACTCATTTATATCTATGCCTATTATTATCTAAACCCAAAAAATTCTCTCAGTAAGCTCTATGCATTGTTAATGCTGTTTATGGCCGCAATGTTGGGTATTTCCTTATCGAATAACTTAATTATTTTATTGGTTTTTTGGGAATTGACCAGTATTTCATCATTCTTGTTAGTAGGCTATTGGAGTAACTACGACGCCGCGCAACGTGGTGCACGGATGGCACTCACCATCACAGGTATGGGCGGCTTAGCCATGCTAGGTGGATTTATTCTGATTGGTCAAATCGCAGGAACCTATCAAATTGACCAACTCACCAGGATGGCGAGCTATAATTCAAAATAGCGGTTTATTTGTCCCAGCTTTTATTGTTGATTTTACTGGGTGCATTTCACCAAAAGTGCGCAATTTCCGTTTCATTTCTGGCTGCCCAAATGCCATGGCATTGCACCAACCCCCCTGTTTCAGCCTATCTACATTCAGCAACCATGGTACAAAGCAGGGATTTTCCTTGGTTGCACGTTTACTGCCAATCTTTGTCGGCTCAGCACTGTTATTCATAATCTTGTCACCACAATTGGCCTGCTGACCTTATGCTATGGCGGCATTTCTTTGCCATCTTTAAAAGAAGATTTAAAAGGTTTACTGGCTTATTCAACCATCAGTCATTTAGGCTTGATCATGTGCCTATTGGGCATAGGCTCACCTTTAGCCGTGGCTGCTGCAATTTTCCATATCATCAATCATGCAACCTTTAAAGCGGCATTATTTATGATCGCTGGGATTATTGACCATGAGTCTGGTACACGGGATTTAAGAAAACTTAAGTGGGCTTATGGCAACTTCTTCCATTCACCGCAACATTGACCATGATCACTGCTGCAAGCTATGGCGGGTGTACCTTTGACCAATGGCTTCTATCTCGAAAGAAATGTTCTTTACTGAGCTATTGGCAAACTTATCTGGTGGCTATGTTGTTGTTAGCTGCGATTGTTGCAACATTGGCAGGTTTATTTGCTGTTGCTTACTCGGTTCGCCTGGTACATGGCGTATTTTTTGATGGTGATATTGGGGCCTAATGTTCCCAATAAACATGCACATGAGCCGCCAATTGGTATGCGAATTCCAGCAATCATACTTGGCAACTTTATGTATTTTAGTTGGGATCATTCCTGCATTGTTGGTTGAAAATATTGTCAATGCGGGAACACGTGCATCAACACAAATTGCCAGTTTTGAAGGGGTTCATTTGGCCATCTGGCATGGCTTCAACTTACCGTTACTGATGAGTGCAATTGCCTTAATTGGTGGTGTGATTTTCTATTTCGCCTTGGCCAAAGGTGGACGAATTCGTGAAATTGATCTTGATCCTACGCTTAGGTCGTTTCCAAGGCAAATTATTATTTGAAGATTTCCTTAAAAATCTCTTGCTGATTTCACGCAAAATTAAGAAAAAAACTGAAACTGGCTCATTACAAAATTATTTATTGTGGATTTTTGGCCTTAAGTATTGTCATGGTTGCCACGCCATTGATCAGGACCAAAAGTTTAACCACAGGAACACGTGAACTTACACATGCGCCCTTTACTGCTATCGTGTTGTGGTTGTTATTGTTCTCTGCATGCTGGATGATGCTGTGGTTCCACCATGAACGTATTAAAGCGGTTCTTAATTAGTGGTGCAATTGGTTTGGTCGTGACCATGATTTTCATCACACTCTCTGCGCCAGACTTAGCACTGACACAAATTACCGTGGATGTTGTCACAACAGTTCTGCTATTGATGAGTTTGTCACTGCTTCCTCAATTAACCCCTTATGAATCCAGCCAAACCCGTCGTTGGCGTGATGCAGTCATTGCAATTGGTGGCGGTATTGGTATTGGTTGGATTACCTGGTTAATCCTGACACGTGATCATAATTCGATTTCATGGTTCTTTGTTCAGCAGTCAATTCCGTTAGGCGGTGGCTCAAACATCGTCAATGTCATTCTGGTTGATTTCCGTGGTTTCGATACCTTTGGTGAAATTGCCGTATTGGGTATCGCAGCCATTGGTGCGCTGTGCATGATGGATGGGATGCGTGCTCATGGCACCACGATCACTCAAGGCCTGAGCTATCGTTTCAATCCATCGCCGTTGATGTTCCGTATGACGGCTTCATGGGTACTGCCGATCGCACTTGTGGTAAGTCTGTATATTTTCCTACGAGGACATAATTATCCAGGTGGCGGCTTTATTGCAGGCTTAATTACCTCCATGGCATTGGTGATTCAATATATTGCGATTGGACAAGATCAGGCTGAAAAAATGCTGCGATGCTCAATCTGGTCGTTTATACGAAATCTGGATTGGTTTAGGGCTGATCATTGCTGGGCTTTACAGGTCTGGCTTCATGGTTCTGGGCACGTCCGTTTCTTACCAGCGCACATATTTATGTGGAATCAGGACTATTTGGCAAATTCCATCTTGCCTCTGCTGCCGGATTTGACCTTGGCGTATACGTCACGGTTGTTGGTGCAGCCATGTTACTCATTTCTGTTTTCAGGCGACTCTAGACATTCAAGCATGTCTGGTCCAGTACCCAAGGAGTAATGCATGATCAGTTTAGAATTTTTAATTGCATCTGCGATTGGATTATTGGTTGCCTCAGGAATTTATCTGATTCTTCGTGCACGTACCTTTCCAGTCGTTCTTGGATTAGCCATGATTGGCTATGCAGTCAATATCTTCCTGTTTTCGATGGGACGAATACAAATCAGTTCACCTGCGATTTTAACCCAAGCCAGTAAAGTCACCGACCCTTTGCCTCAAGCTTTAGTGCTAACCGCAATTGTCATTGGCTTTGCAACGACTGCTTTTATCGTTCAATTGGCATTACGCAGTCGTTATGAGTCTGGGACAGACCATGTAGACACCAAAGAGGAACCGAGTAATTTTGACCCACGTGAGGATGAGCCATAATGACCAGCTTTTTAGATTTTTGGTATGCTCATTCTCCAATCCTGAGTATTTTAATTCCTGCATTTACAGGCTTTATGCTGATTTTATTAGGCAATCCTGGTTCAGGCGCTTTAAAACATGATTGGCGACAACCTTGGCGCCGTGGCATTAGCTTAATCTCGGTTATGCTTGGACTCGCCACTGCGATTGCTTACCTGATTCAAGCCAATACCGGGAAAATCTTTTGTTTATCAACTCTGCTGAATGGTCTGCACCATTTGGGATTGTCTTGGTACTGGATCGCTTATCGGCGTTAATGCTGGTTCTCACCTACACACTTGCAGCTCCTATATTGTGGTTTGCCAGCAAAGAATGGGATGAACGTGGGCGTTATTTTCATGCCATGTTCCATCTTCTTTTAATGGGTCTGACTGGTGCATTCTTAACAGGTGACTTATTTAACCTGTTTGTATTCTTTGAAATATTACTGATGGCATCTTATGTCTTGCTGTTACATGGTCAAGGCAAAGCCCGTTTCCAATTAGGCATTCACTACGTCACCATCAACTTACTGGCTTCTGCCCTATTCCTCATCGGTTTAGGTATGATTTATGGCAGTGTGGGCAGTTTGAATATGGCCGATGTCGGTCGTTTATTACCGACCTTGGAACATGATCAACATCGTCTTGCTATAGCAGGTGGTTTGCTTCTATTTGTTGTATTTGGCATCAAAGCAGCCATGTTACCTGTGGGTTTCTGGTTGCCAAAAACCTATGCTGTTGCCGCGACACCTGTTGCTGCTATTTTCACCATCATGACCAAAGTGGGTGTGTATGCAATTTTACGGGTCAATGGTACCGTCTTTAATGATCAGCTTGGTCAAACGATCTTTAGCAATTACTTATTGCCAATTGGTTTAATCACATCATTATATGGTGTGATCGGTGCACTCGCAGCTGAACGCTTACGCCGCTTCGTTGGCTTTATGGTGTTATCCTCAGTCGGAACGATTTTAGTTGCCATTGCCATGTTTAACACACCAGCATGGGCTGCTGGATTGTATTACCTCGTTCACAGTACCATCATTGCCGCTTCGTTCTATTTGCTCTGTGGTTGGATTACCTCACAACGTGGTGCAATGAAAGATCATCTCAAAGTCGCACCAAAGATGAAGCAAGACAAAGTCATTGCCATGACGTTCTTTCTTATCGCTTTGATGATGGCAGGTTTGCCGCCATTTAGTGGTTTTTTAGGCAAAGTCTTAATCTTACAGGCAACTGCAAACTTGGCTGCACAAGGCTGGATTATTGCGATTATCTTGATTGTGAGTTTTTTAAGTATTCTGGCATTTACACGAGTCGGATTTATCCTGTTTTGGCGAGCGACGACACCTGAGGACAACCCGAAAGAAGAGGCTTATACAGCTTATCAGGACTTACCCGAGCAAGCTCCTGCACGCAATGACAAAAGCGTTTACCTGCTATTGGTAGGACTGATTGTCTATGTCGTTTGTGCTGCTCCAATTTTAAATTATGTTGAAAAAACTGCGCTGCAAGTTTCTGATGCATCACTTTATCAACAGCGTATTTTAAAATTGGATGGGCATGGTGAAACCATCAGTGTACAACCTTTCGATCCGCACTATGTACCTGAAACAAAATACAATGGTGAAATGGTTGATCCAAATGCACACTATATTCCCTATATCATTAGCCCAGAAACCCTAAAAGGTGAACATATCTCTGAATTTAAGCAACGCCAAATTCAGGGACAAGAACAACAACAACATGTTGAAAATGCTCAACTCAAGCCTATGGAGCAATAAATGCAAAATAAATCATTATTCGCTCGTATTTTACCGCATCCTTTTGTGTCGGTGATTGTGGCAATGAGTTGGCTGATGTTGAACCATAGTGCTGAAAGCTTTGATTTTGTTGTGGCAATCAGTTTGGGATTAATCATTCCTAAACTGATTCAACCCTTTATCATTCATACGCCCAATATTCATTGGAAAAGCGCCATTCAATTATTTTTTGTGGTGCTATGGGACATCATCGTCAGCAATATTCAAAGTTGCTAAACAAGTCTTAGGCCCAACCAAAAATCTCACCCCGAAATGGTTTCGAGTTCCTTTGGAAACCGACCATGAACATGTCAATACGTTATTGGCGATGATCATTACCACCACACCAGGTACAGTCAGTGCTGGGATTGATCAAGAACGTGGTGATATTTTGGTTCATGCACTAAGTTGTGATGATGTAGATGCAGAAATTCAAGCCATTAAAGCCCGCTATGAAGTTCCTTTAATCGAAATCTTTGACCTGCAACGAGGAGCACGTTCATGAGTATTTTACCTTATGCACTTGGTATTAGCCTGCTCGCAGTGACCATCTCTATGTTGTTATGTTTAGATCCGTTTGGTGATGGGCCCTTCTATCGTAGATCGATTACTGGCACTGGATACATTGTTTTTAAATGCAACCTGCTTAGTTGTCATTCTTGGCATTTATTGGGCAAGTACCTCAATGTTTGAAGGTGCATTATTGGTTGCAATGCTTGGCTTTGTTTCAACTGCTGCACTGGCTCGTTATTTTACAACGGGTCATGTGGTTGATTAAGGAGAAAGTACATGGAAAATAATATGCAAATTGTCATGGAAATCATCGTTTCATTCTTCTTGATTGTTGGTGCATTTTTTACTTTGGTGGGTGGCATAGGTATGGTCAAATTACCAGACTTATTTATGCGTCTACATGCACCGACCAAATCCAGTACCTTGGGTTTAGGCAGTTTTTTAATCGCGGGAATGATTTACGCAGCATTTAACAGTCGTTTAGGTTTTGCAGAGTTATTGATCACACTGCTTGCCTTTATTACAGCTCCCGTATCGGCAAATTTGATTGCGCAGGCGGCAATTCATTTACGTCTACGTTCAACCTCTGGTGATGTACCTGAAGCGATTAATCGTCCTTTACCATGGCAACGTCAAAAAATCATAAAACAGTTTAAAGATAAGATTTAATTCATTTTCTGACTAATTGTTGATTATGTTGGTTAGCTAAAATTGAATTGGACTGAGTCTAGGTACATACTGACTTAGTCCAATTTAAGCCATAACCAAGCTTAGATCGTCTGAAATACATTATCATCAAACTATATAAAATTTTCCCTATAAAATAAGCCTTGCGCAAACCTTACTGCTATATTCATTCTCTTTTAAAAAATCATCTATAGCCAAACCACCTAATTATTCATACAAGTGATTTTTATCAAGTCATTGATCATAAATAAAGCTTATGTTTTTGTATTAACTTTTAGAAACAGTTAGCTATCAATTCATTTTTTGTACTTTTGAATCATAGATAGTTATTCTACCGCGAGGCGACATGGATGTCGCCGTTGGGCGGGGTATATGAGCAAAAATAAAGCACCGCTCTGTTTAGCAGCGCAAGAGCCCTGTTAAACAAAAGATTTTTGTCACCTTTTCATCTCTAGAAAAGTGAGGCATCGCCTACGCAAAGGTATTGAAACTTTGAATGTAAGGTGTGGCATTGCAAACTTTTTTATAATCAAACAATTTTATTTTCCCATGCAATTGATTTAATTAAAAATACTGATTAAGAGAAATTATATGATTGTGTCTGAGTTTTTTGACGGGTTAACTATAAGTATAACTCTAGACTCTTCTATACAACATAAATCTAAAATTCAACCCTAGTCCTCTTCAATGAAATCTGTACAATAAAAATCAGCTAAATAAAAGAGATCAGCGATGTATACAGGTATCGTTCAAGGCTTAGAAAAAGTTGTAAACATCCAACAAGGTGATAATTTTACAACCCTTTATATTTCCAATGAAAATGGCTTTTTAAATGATGTTTTTATTGGCGCCAGTGTTGCAATCGATGGTACATGCCTAACCGCAACAAGTTTTGATACTATTGCAAATATAGCCTCATTTGATGTTTCAGCATTGACCACTTCTCTCACCACATTACAATTTTTAAAAATTGGTGATGAAGTCAATATTGAAAGATCCATCAAAGCTGGTATGGAAAACGGTGGGCACAATATTTTTGGGCATATCGAGGGTATGGCAACCATTAAAGATGTGGTTCATACTGGTGAAACGCTACACATTGATATCGTTATTCCAGATGACAATATCAAATACTTCTTAAAAAGGGCTTTATTGGACTGCAAGGTTGCAGCTTGACGGTCAATCGCGTGGATCGGAAAACCAATGAAATTTCAGTGGATTTAATCCCCGAAACCTTACGTTTGACGACATTTAAACATGTCCAAATTGGTGGCAAACTCAATTATGAAATTGACCAAATGACCCGCACTATGGTCGATACTTTAGAAAGTATCCATCAACGTCAGCAAGAAGACTAAAAAGCCAATTTTCTAAATTGGCCCTTTGATCTAAAAGATTGTCTTAACTATATAACGGCAGGTGCACTTCATCTTGGAAACTTTCCATTCCATAATCATCTGCCAGCTTTTCTTTCCAGTACGCCACAATCTTCGAATAATCAATTTCATCAGGATGAAAGTCAGATTTGTAATAAGATAAATATTCAGGAATCAATGAAATCAACATTTTAGAAATCATATATACCCCGAAGATATTTTGCGGCACTTTAGGTAAACTTTTTCTCCAGTCTTGCATAAACAAACGGGTAGCCGAATAAAACGTTAAACTTGCAAAACCCGTAGTCACATTACGCATCACTGTACGACGAGTACGATCATCTTTATAAATCGCCTGATATACATCAAATGCCACTGCACGATGCTCAATTTCTTCGATTGCATGCCATACCCAAAGTTTAACCGCATCATCATCCAGAGTGCTTAAAACTTCAGGATGACGAAGAATATAGCCACCCAATAATGCAGTAAAATGCTCAAAAGCTGCGGTAACAGCAAGTTGTAATTTTGGATGTACACTTTTAATCAGTGCATCTCGACGTGCTAACCATGCTTGAAAACTGTCTAAGTTATAATCATCACGGCGCCATGCATCATTAAATTCAGTATGGGCTTTGGAGTGCATGGCCTCTTGACCAATAAATGCTGCAATTTGCGCTTGCAATTTTTCATCACTGTGATTTTGTCACGTACATTACGCACACTATGTACAAAGAACTGCTCACCAATCGGAAATGTTGAAGAAAGCGCAGTCAATAAATGTGACATCACAGGAGAATTCGCAAAAAAATGTCTGCGAATTGCTTTTGGGTTAAAGCTTGGTTTACGGACTTTAATACCAATAGCTTTAGGACGATTTAAATATGATTTTTCTGCCGTCGCTTGAACTGTTGACATAAGGATAATCCTACATTTGTCTGAATTTAAGCTATATTGGCACAATCTCAATATTTGTATATTGCAGAATCATCCACACAGTTGACCTAAAATATCATTTTCAAAAAAACACATGGCTTAATTAAAAATCTAAAAAAATTAAAAAAAACATAATCTATTGATATAATTAAACTTATTAAAAATAAATATATTTCTTATATTCACAAAAAAGTGCTTTATCGTTTACACAAAGCCTAAAATCGAGATTTATAAGCATGCTTTTATTGACTTAAATGACATTTTTCAATCAGGTTGAGTTGTGTTTTCATTTTTAAAACAATCACATAGGATCCATTCAAAATTAGAACTCAATTTATAAATATTTATGCTTGCAACGTCATATAAACATTCAACAAAAAAGCATGTGTTTTATAGAACCCAAACAAATATGATTCGTCTAGGAACTTTTTTCTATTAAAAAAACAAATTGTTGCTTTAGTGTGATTGGCAAATTTTATGACTAAACCACTCTACTCATCGCCTTTTATAGCTGATTTAATCTTTAAAACTGCTTATTTCAACGCCTTCACTTTGAATTAGTTTTGCTCTGAAAAGCCATGTGCCCAAGCAGATAAAGCGTCCAGTACAGGAATAAATGTTTGACCAAATGCAGTTAATTCATACACCACTTTGACTGGAGGCTTGTCACCAAATACGGTTCTGGAAATAAAACCATTCTTTTCCAGTTGCTTGAGTTGCAAACTTAAGGTCATTTCTGTGATATCTGGCATATCACGCTTAAGTTGATTAAAGCGTTTTGATTGCTCTTTTAAGTAATAGAGAATCACGGTTTTCCATTTCCCACCGATTAAATCCATCACCATGCTAATCGGACAATGATAGGTATTATCGTGAAAGGTCACTTCACATGTATTTTGCTCAGTATTCATTTTTTTCATCCAGCTATCAAAATGGATAGTTATTGTACATAAAAACTATAATATTTATATTCACTATAATTTTTATAGTTGGAAAAACCAAGATGGCATTACTGATTTTAGCGCATCCCAGTTTTACTGAATCTGTCGCAAATAAAACTATCGTTGATGAATTATCACGAACTCAAGCTGATTTAGAAATTCGTCATATTCATGATTTATATCCAGATTATCAAATCGATATTGCGGCTGAACAAAGCGCACTACTTAGACATGAGCTGATTATTTTACAGTGCCCTATGTACTGGTTCAGTATACCTGCCATTTTAAAAATTTGGTTTGATCAAGTATTTACACATCAATTTGCCTATGGTTCCAAAGGAGACAAGCTTAAAAATAAAAAGCTTTTGCTGAGTATGACCATTGGCCAACCTGAGCAGAATTTTAGTACGGAACAACAGCATTCATTATTGGAGGACTTTTTATCTCCAATTCAAAAATCAGCACTTTATACCGGAATGGAATATTTAGAACCCGTGTTCTTATATGATATTTCAACTGTTTTAGGGCATACACATGCTGAAATCAGAACTCGAGCAAAACAACATAGCTTAAAGCTAAATCGTTATCTGCAAACGATTTACGCAGATTAAATTTTTGAGTTTTCTGCATTAAAAAGCCCGCATGACTGCGGGCTCTTAAATAGATGTTATTTAATGTCTAAAATTAAACATCAAGATAATCCAAAATTCCTTCAGCAGCTTCACGACCTTCCCAGATTGCAGTCACCACCAAATCCGAACCACGTACCATATCTCCGCCCGCAAAGATTTTTGGGTTAGAGGTTTGGAATTTGAATTGTTGTTTTTCAGCAGCAATGACTCGACCAGAACCATCTAGCCCAATATTTGCACCTGCAAACCATTCTGCTGGGCTGGTACGGAAACCAAAAGCCAGTAATACCGCATCTGCGGGTAAAACTTCTTCAGAGCCTGGAATCGGTTCAGGACTACGACGACCACGGCTATCTGGATCACCCAACTGGGTAGTCACAACTTTTACCCCAGTCACTTTACCGTTTTCACCAACAATTTCGATTGGCTGACGGTTGAACTGGAAGTCCACCCCTTCTTCACGCGCATTCTTCACTTCACGACGTGAACCTGGCATATTTTCTTCATCACGACGGTAAGCACAGGTTACTGACTCTGCACCCTGACGGATTGAAGTACGGTTACAGTCCATTGCAGTATCACCACCGCCTAAAACGATGACTTTTTTGCCCTGAACACTGATGTATTCAGATGGATCTTTTTCCCAGCCTTGTGTACGGTTAACATTTGCAATCAAGAAATCTAGTGCATCATAGACACCATCAAAATCTTCACCTGCAAAGCCACCTTTCATATAGGTATAGGTTCCCATACCCATAAATACAGCATCATAATCTGCAAGCAATTGATCGATAGTGATATCTGTACCAATTTCAGTATTTAAGCGGAATTCAACACCCATGCCTGTGAAAATTTCACGGCGGCGTTTCATCACATCTTTTTCCATTTTGAATTCTGGAATACCAAATGTAAGCAATCCACCAATTTCAGGACGCTTGTCAAATACAACAGGTTTTACCCCGTTACGAACTAAAATATCTGCACAACCTAAACCTGCAGGACCTGCACCAATAATGGCAACTTTTTTGTTGGTCCATTTTACCGATGACATATCTGGACGCCAGCCCAAAGCAAAGGCGGTATCGTTGATATATTTTTCTGCATTACCAATGGTCACAGCACCAAAACCATCATTCAGGGTACAAGCACCCTCACATAAACGGTCTTGTGGACATACCCGACCACATACTTCAGGCAAAGTGTTGGTTTGATGGCAAAGCTCAGCCGCTTGGAAAATACGTCCTTCTGCGATCAGTTTTAACCAGTTTGGAATATAGTTATGTACGGGACATTTCCATTCACAATATGGGTTACCACAGCCTAAACAACGGTGGGTCTGGTTTGCTGCAACTTCCGCTGTAAAAGGTTTATAAATTTCCACAAACTCTGCTTTGCGGACATTAATATCTTTTTTCTCTGGATCTTGGCGTGCTACATCCAGAAATTGAAAGTCATTATTCAGGCGTTCAGCCATGTCTCTCTCCGTGGGTGAGCGTGGATAACTTCATTCGCTTGTGTATATCTGCGAAGTTATCCACACCTACCTAAAATTTGAGTAGTGGAATTATTGTGGATCTGCTTGAGTTGTTTTCAAAAGCGTTTGTAAATTAGCCGCTTTTGGTTTCACCAGCCAGAACTTACGGCTATAGAAATCAAACTCGTTGCGAATCTTGTACGCCCAAGCACTACCTGTTTCAGCAATGTGTTCATCTAAGATACGAAGTAAGAATTCTTGATGCTCTTCCATCGCTTCTGTAGAAATACGGTTTAATTCAATCAATTCGTGGTTGTAGTAATCAACAAAGTCGTTATCCAAGTCAAGTACATAAGCAAAACCACCGGTCATACCTGCACCAAAGTTGTGTCCAACTTTACCCAGTACAGTCACGATACCGCCTGTCATATATTCACAGCAATGGTCGCCTGCACCTTCGATGACCGCAAACGCGCCAGAGTTACGCACAGCAAAACGCTCGCCCGCTGTACCCGCAGCAAATAATTTACCGCCTGTCGCACCATACAAACAGGTGTTGCCGATAATTGCTGTTTCTTGGGTTTGGAATGGTGAACCTTTTGGTGGGAAGATCGATACTCGACCACCTGCCATACCTTTGCCCACATAGTCGTTTGCATCACCTTCAAGGCTGATATGCAAACCACCCGCATTCCAAACACCCAATGATTGACCCGCAGTTCCTTTTAAATTCACTTTAACAGGATGTGCTTCCATACTGAGGTTGCCATAACGTTTGGCAATTTCACCTGAAAGACGTGCACCAATTGAACGGTCACAGTTGCCCACAGTGAAATGGAATTCACCACCGGTACTTGCTTCAATCGCAGGCAACATTTCTGCCACCATTTTCTCAGCAAGAATACCTTTATCAAAAGGTTCATTGCCTTGTACTTGGCAATATTGCGCTTTGCCTTCCGCAGATGGGTGTGATTCTAACAATGCACTTAAATCTAAATGTGCATGTTTATCCGTTTCACCTGGCAACATCTCAAGTAGATCAGTACGACCAATCAAATCTTTCAATGATGCAACACCTAAAGCAGCCAACCATTCACGTGTCTCTTCCGCAATAAAGTGGAAGAAATTAATCAGCATTTCTGGCTCGCCAATATAATGCTCTTGACGTAAATGATCCTGCTGAGTTGCCACACCTGTTGCACAGTTATTTAAGTGACAAATACGCAAGTATTTACATCCAAGCGCGATCATTGGGGTAGAACCAAAACCAAAGCTCTCCGCACCTAAAATCGCAGCTTTAACCACATCTAGACCTGTTTTCAAACCACCATCAGTTTGTACACGTACTTTACCACGCAGGTCATTGACACGAAGTGCTTGATGCGCTTCTGAAAGACCCAATTCCCATGGCGAACCTGCATGGTGAATAGACGATAAAGGTGAAGCCGCTGTACCGCCGTCATATCCAGAAATGGTAATAAAATCTGCATAGGCTTTTGCAACACCTGCTGCAATTGTTCCCACCCCTGGCTCTGATACTAACTTCACAGACACCATGGCTTGTGGATTAACTTGCTTTAAGTCAAAGATCAGCTGTGATAAATCTTCAATAGAATAAATATCATGGTGTGGTGGTGGTGAAATCAAAGTCACACCTGGAACCGAATAACGTAAACGCGCAATTAAGCCATTCACTTTACCGCCCGGTAACTGACCGCCTTCACCTGGTTTTGCACCTTGCGCTACTTTGATCTGTAACACTTCAGCAGATGTTAAATATGCAGGTGTTACACCAAAACGACCTGAAGCAATTTGCTTAATTTTAGAGTTACGGATTGTGCCATAACGTGCAGGATCTTCACCGCCCTCACCTGAGTTTGAACGACCACCGATCGTATTCATTGCGATCGCAATGGCTTCATGTGCCTCTGGTGACAATGCACCTAAAGACATGCCAGCGGAGTCAAAACGTGGCAGAATTTCTTCAACTGATTCAACTGCTTCTAATGGTATAGAATGATCAGTTTTGAGTTTTAATAAGTCACGAATTGTCGCAATTGGACGCGTGTTCACCAACTCTGCGTATTCTTTAAAGTCAGCATAATTGCCTGAACGCACCGATTTATGCAACGCATTGATCACATCAGGATTAAATGCGTGGTATTCCTTATCAAAGACAAACTTGAGCAAACCACCTTGTTCAATTGGCTTACGTGCTTTCCAAGCAATATCTGCTAGTTTTTTCAAGTCATTTTCAAGGTCAATAAATGTTGCACCTTTAATACGACTTGGCACACCTGTAAAGCACTTACTAACAACTTCTTCAGATAAACCGACTGCTTCAAATAACTGTCCACCACGATAAGATGCGACTGTTGAAATCCCCATTTTGAGAGGACTTTAAGCAACCCTTTATCAATACCTTTACGGAAATTCGCTTGTGCATGAATTGGATCACCCAATAATTCACCTTTTGCAATCAAATCGTTGATCACATCATAAGCCAAATATGGGTAAATCGCAGTTGCACCAAAACCTAAGATCACGGCAAACTGATGTGCATCACGTGCAAGTGCAGTTTCAACAATGATGTTTGCATCGGTACGTAAACCAGCATTAATCAAGAAGTGATGAATTGCACCCGTCACCATTGCTGCATTTGCCGGTAAAAAGCCTTCACGGATTTTACGATCTGAAATGACCAATAAGGTTTTACCATCACGAATCGCTTGTGCAGCTTCTTCACAAATACGTGAAATCGCGGCTTCAAGACCTTCAGCTACAGGATAATTCAAATCGATATCTGCAATTTCGTAACCTTTACGACCAAGGGTACGAATCTGATGCATTTTAGAATTTGAAAGGACTGGGCTCGATACAATTAAACGATCTGCATGCTCTGGACCTTGTTCAAATACATTTTGCTCACGGCCAAAACAGGTTTCCAATGACATGACAATTGATTCACGTAATGGATCAATCGGTGGATTGGTCACTTGCGCAAATTGCTGACGGAAATAATCCGTCACATGACGCACTTGGCGAGACAATACCGCCATTGGTGTATCATCACCCATTGAACCGACAGCTTCCTGTCCACTTTCAGCGATTGGACGAAGCAGTTGATCACGCTCTTCAAATGTCACCATAAACATTTTTTGAGCCGCTTTAAGGTCATCACCTTTTAAGCCTTGATCACATAAATACTCTTCAAGCTCTGGACTACCTTGTAAGCGAACTGAGTTTTCACGTAACCATTCACGGTAAGGACGCATTTTTTTCAGATGATTGCTCACATCTTTGGTATCGAGCAATTTTCCAGTCAATGTATCAATCACTAGAATTTGACCAGGACCTACACGACCTTTAGAGATCACATCTTCAGGTTCATAACCCCACACACCAATTTCTGATGCCAAAGTGATATAACCATTTTTAGTGATCACCCAACGTGCAGGACGTAAGCCATTACGGTCTAACATACAAATTGCATGACGACCATCTTGGATCACTAGACCCGCAGGGCCATCCCAAGCTTCCATATGCTTAGAGTTGAATTCATAAAACGCGCGTAAATCCGCATCTAATGTTTCAACGTTTTGCCACGCTGGTGGAACAAGCATGCGTAATGCACGGAATAAATCCATCCCGCCACCCACAAGCAGCTCAAGCATATTGTCCATACTTGATGAGTCTGAGCCTGTACGGTTTACAATTGGACTCAGTTCAGTAATGCCTGGCAATAATGGGTTTTCAAATTTTGGTGTACGTGCCACTGCCCAGTTACGGTTTGCAGTAATGGTGTTAATTTCACCATTATGTGCCAAATAACGGAACGGCTGTGCCAATGGCCAACGGGGTAAAGTATTGGTCGAGAAACGTTGATGGAACACAACAATGTGTGAGTCCAAACGTTCATCAGCAAGGTCTGTATAGAATTCTGCAATATATGCAGGCATCATTAAGCCTTTATAGGTGATCACTGTAGAGCACAGTGTGGTCACATAAAAATAGGGATCAGCTGTTAATTGTTGTTCTGCACGACGACGTGCCATAAGTAACTTACGGTTAAATTCAACCTCAGTCACACCCATTGGGCAATTGACAAAAATTTGTTCAAATGCAGGTAAAGACTGCATTGCGATTGAACCCAAGGCATCATTATTGGTTGGAACGATACGCCAACCAATGACTCGGCAGCCTTCTTCTTCAATTTCATGGGTTAGAATTTGCTTTGCATGGGCCGCAAGTGCTGGATCTAAATTTAAAAATATCGTCCCGACCGCAAAAATTTCACTCAGTGTAATGTCACTGATCTTTTTTGCTTCTTCACGGAAGAATGCTTTAGGCATAGCCAAGAGCAAGCCACAACCATCACCGGTCTTACCATCTGCGGCAATACCACCACGGTGCGTCATACAGCTTAGACTATGAATCGCGGTCTTGACTAAATCATGACTCGCATCACCCTGCATATGGGCAATCAAGCCGAAACCACAGTTATCTTTAAACTCATCCGGTTGGTATAAACCTTGAGCGGGAGCTACAGTGTTAGGCGATGGCATGTGCATAGCGTACCCTTCTTTCTACATAGGCCCATGAAAGGGCGAAAAACATTCGAACACTCAATTACGATTTTTAAGTATTTTCTTAGCTCAAGTAAACCACTGAGTCAGAATCGAATACCAGTCTGTTTTTACTTTAATTGCAAGATTGTTTTACAACTTCCGCACTGAAATAAAGCACTCAATCAGACTTAAATCGCACACCAACTGAATCATTTCGCTCCAAAACAGGGACAATCAACTCAATTAGCGCAACAATAAAGCAAAAAATATGCCAAATTTTATTTTTGTTCACCAAATCACTAAAAGATAGTGAAATAAAGATATTCTTTAAAATTCTAAGCGTCTTATAAAGGCATTTATAGCACCATTTTTGTGCAAATATAAAATTAAATAATTAATTCTGCTTCATTTTAGAGCTAATTTTAATTAAATGGATCACTGACTTCATGCTCAGCTGGCTTTTTATCAGCAGTAGCACCGGTTGGTCTTTATTGTTGCCTGAAGGCTGTGCACGAGATTGTGACTTTTGTACATCTACCACATTGCCAGATGCATCACGACGGGTAATTGTGGTTTTGGTGGTCTGATTTGCAGGAGCTGAACCTGTTAAAGAAGACAATGCTGATTTTGCTTGAGCCAATAGCGTTTCATCAACTACAGGTAAAGGTGCAGATTTTAATTTTACTTGATAGAGTTTATTTGCACTTGCCATTTCATCTGAGCCCAGATCATTGACTAAAGCACTATATTTTTCAAACTGGATCGCTTGAGGATGGATAGATGCAGGCAATTTTAAATTTAATTGTTGTAACTGGCTCTTGGCCTGATCATCACTTTTAAATAGACCATAGGCTAAAACATATTGCTCTGCTTGATCTTCACCGCTTAAACGGAAATAAATAAAATTTTTACGATCCGCTTGTTTCTGTAAAAAGCCCAAGATGACATCTTCATCTGAGGTCTTAAATAGCTCTATGGTCCAAGCTTTCTTATTTTCTTGAAAAAATTTTGTACCACGAAATTCTGCATCATGGCTACCCGCAGTCACAATACGTGTGGTCATTTCAAGTGGACGTACTTCATCCATCAAAGCGCCTAAATGCGATGTCGCAGCAACTTTTTCAGGTTGAATTTGAACTTGGGACTCTTCAATCGGATTGACCACAGTGACCAGATCTTTGGTGTCGGTCACTGCCCAAAAAATCAGTGCGACCAAAAGACAGATTAATCCACCAACCAACCAAATATATTGTCGAATATTTTGCCAATTTGTACGAATTGCTGCCATTTGGAACTAACCTTTTCTATAACTGATTCGCGAGAATCGCTTGTTTCATCAACTCAACATCAAAATCTTTAGTGATGATGGCTTGGCCGAGTTGTTTTATCAATATTAAACGAAGTTGACCATTTAATACTTTTTTATCATGTGACATATATGCCAAAAATTCATCGAGCGGAATTTTAGGACATGCTACAGGTAATTGAGCACGTTGTATGATTTTTTTTGTACGTTCCAGATCATCGGATGAAATCCATCCCATACGCTGAGATAAATCAGCAGCCATCACCATACCCGTTGCAATTGCTTCGCCATGCAACCACACCCCATAACCAAGATACGATTCAATGGCATGACCAAAAGTATGGCCTAAATTCAATAAAGCACGTTCACCTTGCTCTTTCTCATCATTGGCCACAATTCTTGCTTTATGCGCACAAGAACGATAAACCGCTTCAGCCAATAATTCTGGATTTTGGGCAATCAGCCCATCCATATGCTCTTCTAACCATGTTAAAAACTCTAAATCACCCAGTAACGCATATTTAATCACCTCAGCCAAACCTGCTGAAAGCTCACGTTCAGGCAAGGTTTTGAGTTGTGCCATATCAGCCAAAACCACTTGAGGTTGCTGAAATGCACCAATCATATTTTTGCCTAAAGGGTGATTAATTCCTGTTTTTCCACCAACACTTGAATCCACTTGAGATAATAATGTGGTCGGAACTTGGATAAAATATACACCTCGTTGGAAACAGGCTGAAGCAAAACCAGCCATATCACCAATCACCCCACCACCTAAAGCCAAAACCGTACAATCACGATTAAAACCAGCTTGAAGCAAAGCATCAAAAATCAAATTGAGGTGCTGGATATCTTTATATTTCTCACCATCAGGCAAAACACATGTTACAACCTGCTTACCCAATTGTTGAATCGCGTCAACATAGTGCGACAAATACAAAGGCTGAACTGTGGTATTTGTAACAATCATCACTTGATGTCCTTGAATATAAGGTTCAAGTAATGATTGAGGATTCAAATGACTACCAATAAAGATTGGATAACGACGTTCACCCAGTTCAACATGTAAAGTTTGCATGATTCTGCCAAATAACAATGAATGATAATTTACTGACTAAATAATTTCTTTTGAAACGATCAGTTGCAATATTCTCAGCGCTAAATCTCGCGCAGCACCCTGATTGGTTTCAATAATATAATGTGCAACATCTCTATACAGTGGATCTCGTGCTTTAAGTAGATCCTTTAACTTTTGCTCAGGATTCTCGACTTGTAATAAAGGACGATTTTTATCTCGATGTGTACGTAATAATTGGATTTCTACAGGGGTATATAAATAAATCACAATACCTCTATGCTTGAGATATTCTCGATTCATGGCCTGAGTGACAGCACCACCGCCTGTTGCAACCACTAAATTTTTTTTGATGTGAGCTCATCAATCACGATTGTTTCTCTTGTACGGAAACCTTGCTCGCCTTCTTTTTCAAAAATCCAAGGAATAGATGCCCCAGTTTTTCTTTCTATTTCATGATCGCTGTCTAAAAACTCACGACTTAACAGTTCCGCTAGATGCCGACCAACTGTTGTTTTTCCTGCTCCCATGGGCCCTACCAAATAAATATTTGGTAGGGTTTCCAACTCTTTGCTTGGCAAGGAGTCACCTATCGAATTGCTTTCATTGAAAGTATATTAATGATTTCTGGTACGACTGTCATTAACAATTCTTGGTGTCACAAAGATTAGTAACTCTCGTTTATTCTCTGATTTTGGCATCCTTTCGGAACAATCGTCCTAAATAGGGAATATCGCCTAAAAATGGCACTTTGATCTTGGTTCGTGGTATTTTCTTGTTCAAAAATACCACCTAACACCACCGTTTCACCATTATCAACCAAGACATTGGTATTGATCTCATTTTTATTCAGAATGATTTCACCATTCGGTGCCACCCCACCACGCGCATCGCTGGTAATATTCAACTGCATTTGTACTTTCCCTTCTGGGGTAATACTTGGTGTAACATCCAAACTGAGCAAAGCATCTTTAAATGCTGTCGTGGCTGTAGCAGTACCACCTGCTGTTGAGGTAGTTTGATAAGGAATTTGTTGACCCGAAGCAACTTTGGCTTTTTGTTTATCAGCAGTCATTACTTTTGGTGTTGAAATCACCTCCCCATAGCCATCAGATTGTAAAGCCGACAACTCTAAGTCCAACATAAAATCAGAAAGACTAATTAAACCAAATGCAATTTTACTTGCACCCGCAGTCGTCACGCCAAGATCGACGTTTAAATTATTACCATTGGTCCTATCAATGGTATATTTACCTTCATCATCTGGATCACGTAAGTCCCAAAGTGTTTGATCACTTCCCCCAACCAAGTAAGTCATTATTCTTGGTAATCCCTTGAGATAAAATCCCCCACTTTACCCCCATTTCTTTGGTAAAATCTGTTGTTGCTCGAACAATACGTGCTTCAACCATGACTTGTTTTACCGAAATATCCAATAGATCAATCATTTTACGAACTTTATCGATATTATTAGCCGTATCGTTAATAATTAATGTATTTGTTCGTATATCTGCTACCGCACTTCCTCTTGAGCTGAGTAGGCTTTCTAAAGCTAAAGAATCTGTATTCGTGGTATTATTCGCCTGTGCATTTTTAGGATTTCTAGAGTCTTCGAGTAACTTTAGAACCTCGGCAACTTTTGCATAACTGAGTTGTATATATTCTGTTTGAATCGGTGCCAACTTAATACTTTGTGCAATTGCTTTGGCTTCATCTTCTTCTGCTTTAATCAGCTCGGTGACAGGCGCAATCCAAATCACACTACCATTACGGCGCTTGTCCAAATTCTTGGTTTTTAAAATGATATCTAAGGCCTGATCCCAAGGTACATCTTTCAAACGTAAAGTGATATTACCTTGAACTGAATCTGCAGCCACCATATTAATACTGGTAAAATCAGCAAGTAGCTGTAGCACACGGCGTACTTCGATATCTTGAAAATCAAGCGAGATTTTCTTACCAGTATAAGACTGACTTGAACTTGGGCGATTTACTTTATTTTCTACAGGACGCTTTAAACTCACGGTCAATTTATTTTCCGCTTGGAAGGCCATATATTCATAGCTACCCGAAGATTGAATGGTGATTACACCATTGGAACCATCATTATAAGCATCCACAGAAGAAACTGGGGTCGCAAAATCATTGACATTTAAACGACGAATTAAATGTGCTGGAATTTTATTCCCTAAGGTTCGAATAACAACTTTACTGCCCTGTTGTTGCACATCTACAGGTGTATTTGCACCAGACAGATTTACAATAACCTGGCCCTCACCGGCATTGCCACGCTGAAAACCGATATCTGCAATGCCTTGATTTTGCTTATTCTGTGTAGATGCAGATGCTGCATAAGTCGGTAAAGCTGCAGCTTGATTGGCATTGTTAATCTTTAAAATAAAGGTATTTCCCTTCAACACGTGTTGTAAAAGAACCACTATTTTTTAAATTTACCGTTAAGCGTGAACGTTGATCATCCGCCGCAATATCCACCGTCGACGCTTCTTCACTTGCCACAGCAATAGACGGCTGATTAATCGTTTGCTTCGCCTGATCAAAGTCCAAAATCAGTCGAGATGGATTATCCAATTGATAGGCTTGAGGCTGTGGCGGTAAGCCATTAAACATCACTCGAATTTCTGTACCTTGCCCCGGTATTTTCATCGGTACAATATTGGTCATGGTTGTTTGCGCTGCTGCAACCTGCATAATCGCAATTGACACTGCCGCCATAGTAAATTGACGAAGTTGACTATTCATAAACTTACCATCCCCGTTAAAGATATTTTTCAAACTCTTTTTCATTTTTATTCCTTTATTCCGTTTTAATCTATTGGACCGATTAGAACTAGACTCCGTGGTCTTTCTATATAACCGTCTCGACCATCTGGAACAATTTCCAATAAATCAATACGGGTCGGCGTAATTTCAATAATTCGCCCCTGATTCATGCCCATGTAATTGCCAAGTTGTACTCGCTCAATCTCACCATCTGGTGTTTTGATCAAACCCACGGTCTGACCAACGGACCCTTTCATACTTCCTTTCAGTGTTAATGACTCCAAAGGATAGCTTTCAAGCGGCTGTGGCTGTCTTGAAAAATTCGGGTAGACGCGCTTGCCTGACATGATTTTCAATTCATTTGCTAATGAGTTTGGCAAAAATGGGCTGCGTAACTGTTGAGCAGAATAATTAAAACTTGGCACTGGATTAAATACTGGCGCAGGCTCAATCGGCAATGGTTGCTGATTTCTAATATTTGCCATTTCTTGATTAACGGCATCAATTCTAGAATCACACCCCACCAACAGCATCGCAAATGAGATTCCACAAACTATTTTACTGAGCTGTTTCATTGTGGCGTCCCTCCTTGCTGAGGTGTCGTTGTCTGCTGCAGCAGCATTCGCTGATTTATTTATCTTCTGCTCATCAGCACCAATATAACGATAGGTTTTTGCTTTAATTGTATAGTCAATCACTGGCACATCAGATTTGTTATCTTGACTAGGTGTTCCTGTAATTGTGAAATCATGCAAAGTGACAATACGTGGTAAAGCTGCCAAACTACTTACAAAACTGCCAAATGAATGATAATCCCCTGTTGCATCAATCGAGATCGGCTGCTCAATAAAGAACTCCTGCTTCACTTCTGGTTCTAATTTGATATTTTTAAATTTCAAACCAGAACTTACCCTGTCACGTTAATGTCTTCAACCAGACTCGGAATTTCAGTTTCTTTAGGTAGCTGTTCTAATTGCTGATTAAAATTTGCTTCCATTTGTTGCAATTGTGCTTGATATTGCTGCAAGTTTCTTAATTTAGAATCTTTTTCTTTAAACTCATTTAATAAGTTTTGTTCAACTGTACGTGCTTGATCAATTGCATCTAATTTAGGCTTAATTGCTAAAAAATAGCCAATTGCACACACCACAAAAAACAAGAATACCCAACAGGTGACTTTAACGGATAAGGGCCAACTGCCATAATTATTCATATCCAAGGTATTGAACTGTTGAAAAAACTTCTCAACGGTCATCTTGTTCTTTTTTGGAGCATCATTTACAGATGATTCTAATTGCTCAAAATCTTCACGACTCATTTTGCACCCCCAGCAGCTGGAACTTGTTCAGCTTTCGTCGCATCCCCATCTGCAGTCGCTGCTATTTCACCGATATCTACAGTCACAACAAAACTTCCATATGATTCTTCCACACGAGGAATCACCGAAGTCTGTTCTTTATTTTTATTTTCATCTGCAGCTAAGAATGAATTCATAAACGCATTTCGATACCATTCAGACGCCTCTAATCCACGCAACAATTCAGCAACTGTATTTGGACTTTCAGCTTTCCCTCAATGGTAAATTTATCACCCACACGACTAAATTTTGTGATGTACATTTGTGCAGGGACAATCCGAACCAATTCATCAACGAGGCGAACAATCACAGGACGCTGACCTTGTAAGCCTTGAATCAGTTTCATCCGTTCAATAATGGCATTACGACGTTCTTGTAAACCATCTAAAGTTTTTAATTGCGTATCTAAATTTTGATTGGTACTGGTCACCAATTGATTGGCTTGCTCCTGATCTTCTAACTTATGATCAAAATAGAACCACGCCAATAACACTGTAACTAAACCAATCAGTGCAACCCCAACACATATTGCAACAAATTGCTTCTTCTTCTGTTCTCTTAGCTCATCACGCCAAGGGAGTAAGTTAATCTTTGCCATTAATCAAAACTCCTCAAAGCCAAACCACACGCAACCATTAAAGAAGGTGCATCATTTTCTATTTTTTTTAAGTCAATTTGTGGTGAAAACCCCATCTGCAAGAAAGGGTTTGCAATCGTGACCCGATAACCGAGTTTTTGTTGTAATAATTTTGCCAAACCAGGAATATTGGCATTACCACCCGCCAATAAAATATGGTCGATCTCGTTAAACTGAGAAGATGAAAAGAAAAACTGTAATGAACGAGCAGCTTGTTGTACAACTGCTTCTAAAAACGGCATTAAGACTTCTGTTTCAAAATCGTCAGGTAAAGTCCGATCTTTTTTGGCCCGACCAGCTTCATCATAAGACAAACCATAGCGATTCTGTACATCTTGAGTCAGCTGCTTGCCACCAAAAACTTGCTCTCGGGTATAAATGATCTTGCCATTTTGCATCACAGACAAGGTGGTCATGGTATGGCCGATATCCAAGATACCCACAAGATTTACACCGATTGGCAAGGTATCGGAAAAGACATCAAAAGCACGCTCAATTGCATAACTTTCTACATCTGCAATTTTAGGTGATAAGCCTGCGATTTCTAAAACTTCAACACGAGAATCAATATTCTCTGCACGTGTTGCAACAAGTAAGACATTGACTCGATTTGGATTTGCCAGCTTATCTTTTAACACTTCAAAATCTAAACTGACTTCATCCAGCGGGAAAGGGATATATTGTTCAGCATCCATTCGAATCTGAACTTCTCTTTCCTCATCCGACATATCTGCATCCATTTCGATGATTTTGTGAATCACCATAGATGTAGGTACAGCAACCGCAACATTTTGCGATTGAGGATTGCCAATATTGACTGCCCTTTCCAACGCATCAGCAACTGCTTCAGGATTAAGAATGTTTTTTTCAACAACACTCCCATCAAGCAGTGGACTTAATCCATAACTTTCAACCCAGTAACGACCGTTCTTAACAGAGAGCTCTAAAATCTTTACAGTAGTAGAACTAATATCTACTCCTATTAACCCCTTATTTGGCTTACGATATAGTCTAAGCACGATTGATTTCCTATTATTTTTTTATCCCCAATAAATAACACAAACCGACTGCATTTGGTCTTAATTTTTTACAGATACAATATCCCATCTAACAATCCATCACATGAGAAGCTATACTGAACGCAATTAGTTTGCCATTAGCTATTATTAAAACTTACTTGTTATGAAAAAGCTATCTTGTTCAGGTTATATTCATCCCTTTTTTTTGCTGATTATCATTATTTTAGTCGCAATTCCGATGGGCTTTTATGGAATGTATCTATATATTGCCCCATCACTACCAGAAATGAGCTCTTTAAAAAAGGCGCCATTGCTTAAACCTTTGCAAGTTTATTCAGCAGATAATCAGCTGATCGCTGAATATGGTGGCAAGCTTTCGGTGCCTGTTGAGTACAATCAGATCCCACCACATTTCATTCATGCCTTCCTTGCTGCTGAAGATTCATCGTTCTTCGAACATAGCGGGATTAGCTTTAAAGGCTTAGGGCGTGCAGTGAGTGAAAGTGTCACTGGGTCAAATGTACAAACAGGTGGCTCAACAATTACCATGCAGGTGGCTAAAAATTATTATTTATCACCTGAACGAACACTCAAACGCAAACTTACCGAAGTTTTTGGCACGTAAAATAGAACAAAAATCTATCGAAAGAAGAAATTTTATCTTTATATGTCAATAAAATCTTTTTGGGTAAAAATGCTTATGGTATTGCTGCTGCAGCAAAAATTTATTATGACAAAAGCTTAGATCAACTCAGTGTCGCACAAATGGCAATGATTGCGGGCTTACCCAAAGCACCATCAAAATACAATCCTGTGGTTAACCCTGAACGCGCATTAGAACGTCGCAACTGGATTCTTGGCCGCATGTTACAACTTGGGTTATCTTAAACAAGCAGAATACGAAAAAGCTGTCGCTGAGCCGATTAATCTGAGTATGCCTGATCGCGGCTTAAGTAATCGATTTCCCTATGTAGGTGAAATGGTTCGCTCAGAATTGGTTGAAAAGTTTGGTGAACAAGCAATTGATTCGGGTTATAAAGTTTATACAACGGTCAACAGCAAACGCCAACAATATGCAGAAGATGCAGTACAAAAAGGCTTGGAAGATTATGATCGTCGTCATGGATGGCGTGGTGCTGAAGCACATGATAAACCTTTAAAAGAATTCATTGCTTATGCCAATACCTACCCTGCTGAAGTCATCAAGGTAGGCAGCAATAGTTTTGATGCCAAAATGCAAGATGGCTCTACAGTAACTGTGCCTTGGTCAGGTATGTCTTGGGCAAGAAAATATATCAATGCCAATGCAGTTGGTGGGGCACCAAGCCGCGCTTCGCAGATTGTAAGTGTTAAAGATATTATTCGCTTACGTCCCAATGAAAATAAAACCGCGTGGTCATTGGTTCAAACACCGAAAGCTCAAGGTCAACTCATTGCAATCAACCCGAATGATGGTTCAATTGAAGCTGTGGTGGGTGGATACAACTTTTACCAATCTAAATTTAACCGCGCAATACAAGGTTGGCGTCAACCAGGTTCAACCATTAAGCCATTCGTCTATGCACTGGCGCTTGAACGCGGTATGACCCCTTATACCATGGTCAATGATAGCCCTATTACAATTGGTCGTTGGTCACCAAGAAACTCAGATGGTCGTTATTTGGGTATGATTCCTTTACGACGTGCATTGTACTTATCTCGTAATACGGTATCTGTACGTTTATTACAAAGCGTAGGTGTAGAACGTGCGCGCCAATTATTGATGGATTTTGGTCTACAAGAAGATCAAATCCCACGTAACTTCACGATTGCGCTCGGTACCCCACAAGTACTTCCAGTTCAAATGGCAACTGGCTATGCCGCAATTGCCAATGGTGGATATCGCATTCAACCGCATTTCATCAGCCGTATTGAAGATGCTTATGGCAAAACCATTTATGAAGCAGCGCCTGAATATGCGTGTATTCCATGTATCAATCAAAAAGAGACGGTAGCCGATACCCAAGCCATCACCCCGGATGATGAAGTCATTGAAGGTGCGAACCTTACAGTGGATGAGGTTCAAACCCCATTAAGCAAAGAAGAACAAAGTAAATATCGTCAAGCACAACGAATTTTAAAATCACAATCTGCTTTTGATATGGCAAATATTCTTCGTGATGTGATTGCTGCATGGTACTGGTCGTGCAGCACTTAAAATTGGTCGCGATGACATTGGTGGTAAAACAGGAACAACCAATGATGCTAAAGATGCGTGGTTTGCAGGCTTCAACGGCAAATTAGTTGCGATTGCTTGGGTCGGTTTTGACCAGCCTTCAACACTTGGTCGTCGTGAATATGGTGGGATCGCAGCGCTTCCAGTTTGGACCGGCTTTATGGGTAAAGCCTTAAAAGACACGCCATCTGCTTGGGTACATTTTGATAAAAATGCCAAAGCACCAATCTCTCGTGAAGAACGTAATCAGACTCAAGTTGAAGGTGCTACTCAAAATGAAGGCAATGGTTCATCACCGCCTTTAGCCCGTCCAATCTTTAAACCTGCACCTGTTACACCATCACGTAATTCATCAAATGACTTTGAAGACTTACCTGATGAAGGTTCAGATCAACCGCTAAAACCGAACAAAGTAACACCGCCTGCAATGAATCAAGGCAGTGCAAAACGAGAAAGTGATTCTCTTGAGAATTTGATTAATGAAGTTCAATAATTAGTTTCTCAAATAAAAAATGTCATCAATTGATGGCATTTTTTATGGCTTAAATTTCTATTATTTTTTCTGAAAAATATAAATTTGAAAGGCTGCCTTTAACGTAGTTTTAGCTTGTGCTTCTAAAACTAACCGCTTTTCAGGTTTTGCTTTATAAGCATAAGGGGTCATCGCAATCAGGTTTTTGAGTTGTGCTTGATCCAGCTCAAACGTTGTTTCAATAATCGGCTGTTCAATTAATTCAAAAGATGCCTGTAATTGCGTGACAAACTTTTGCGGTTCATGGGCTTTAACTTCATCAAACAAGCCCTCACGCATCCCATATAAATGCTCTGGCACAGGTGTCACCACCATCAAATAAGCCTTCGGCTTAAGTACTCGGAGTATTTCTTCTTCTGGGATCGGGCTAAATAAGCTGGTACACAAATCAATCGAATGATCCAAAACAGGTAGAGTCGCTCCTGTTCCCACAATCCATGTCACATCTTTATTGAGTTTTGCAGCAACCTGAACTGCATTTTTTGCAATATCAACCCCAATACATTGCATCACTTGATGTTGCATTGCATCGGTATAGTAGCCTTCACCACAGCCGATATCCAACAGGTTTTCAACACTCTAACTCACGAATTTCTCTCAACCACGGCTTGCTGTAAAGGTGCATAAAATCCACCACTTAAAAATCCACGACGTGCTTGTACAGATTCAGGCGTATCCCCTGGATTTTTACTATGCTTATGTTGTACTACATGTAAATTCACATAGCCTTGTTTTGCCACATCATAGCTATGATTATTTACACAGCGCCAAGTCCGATCCGATAGGCTCAATGCCTCACGACATACAGGGCACATCAACAAATTCATTGTATTCTCCAAAAGATATTTTTAGGCCATAAAAAAGCCGGCTAATGCCGACTTTTCAAATCCACTTTGGCTTAACGTAATTTTAATGTCATTAGACCTAAAACTACCAGCATAATTGTGATAATCCAAAAACGGATCACCACTTGAGTCTCACGCCAGCCTTTTTCTCATAATGATGATGCAACGGCGCCATAAGAAATACACGTTTATTGCGCATACGTAATGATCCGATTTGTAAGAATACCGAGATTGCTTCTACAACAAAGACACCGCCCATAATTGCAAAAGACGATCTCTTGACGAACCATTACCGCGATAGTGCCCAGCATTGCACCCCAATGATAATGCACCAACATCTCCCATAAAGACTTGGGCAGGATGCGCGTTGTACCAAAGAAATGCTAAACCCGCTCCAATCATTGCAGCACAAATAATCACCAGCTCAGAGGTATATTTTTACATAGGGAATATGTAAATAATTGGCAAAGCGTATATCACCTGCCAAGTATGCAAAAACACCTAAACCTGCGGCAACCAAAACAATCGGCATGATCGCCAAGACCATCTAAACCATCGGTCAAATTCACTGCATTTGAGCCACCATTGATTACCAGATAGGTAAAAATAATGAAGCCAATACCCAATGGAATTGAAGACAATGGAATACTCAGATTTTTAAAAAGTGGTATCAACAAATCCAGCATATTCGCTGTATGTACGGGGCTGTCTTGCTGAGTTGCAATGATATACAACGCAATACCCGCCCCCAAAGAGCCAACAGAAGTCCAAAAGAATTTCTTCTTGGCAGGTAAGCCTGCATTGTCTTTATAACGGACTTTAATCCAATCATCCGCCCAACCTACAGCACCAAAGATCACCATAACAGCCAAGACAATCCATACATAAGGATTGGATAAATCTGCCCAAAGCAAGGTACTGATCCCGATCGAAAGCAGAATTAAAATCCCGCCCATTGTCGGTGTACCCATTTTTTTGGCATGATTTTCAGGTGCATATGAACTGACAGCCTGACCATATTTGAGCGCTTGTAATTTACGGATCATTACTGGTCCCAAGGCCCAACCAATCGCAAGTGCAGTCAATACACTGAGCAATGCTCGTAACGATAAGTATCGAACAACTTGGAACGCGTTCTCATAACCCGCCAAGTGTTGAAATAACCAATACAGCATTAAACTTTCTCCATCAAATCAGCCATCAACGTTTCCATATGGGTATAGCGAGAACCTTTAAACAGGAAACTCATGGACTGTGGTTGATGTGTTGCAATTAAACTTAACAATAAAGGTAAAGCTTGTTCTTGGCTAAGAAAAGCTTGTAATTTTTACATATTGAGTTCTTCGCGCACCTTCTTGTGTAGCAGGAGCAAACTCACCTACTGCAACAACAAATTGAATCCCATCCACTGAAACCAGATCACGACCCAACATATAGTGTTGCTGCGCAACTGTATCGCCAAGTTCACCAATATCGCCAATCACCATCACTTTGATCCTTGCTGTTGCGCAAGTACTTCAGCTGCTGCACGCATTGAAGTCGGGTTGGCATTATAGGTATCATCAATAAATAAATGCTTGTGCTTATTGAATAAAATTCAAACGCCCTTTTGCACCTTGTGCCGACTCCAAGCCGATCACAATATCGTCTAAACCAACACCAATCGCCAAGGCAAATGCAGTCGCTGCTTCTGCATTATGGACATTATGTTCACCTGCAAAAAGGAAGATTGACTGTTCTTGCACCTTGAGGCGTATTAAGGGGTAAAGATTGCAGACTGTGCGTGTAACTGAACATCTGTTGCAAAGACCTCGCCACCCTGTCCAAAACTTAACACTTGCTCCAGTGTCTACCGCTTGGCGAATCGTATCGGTAAAATCATCCTGAGCAGGAACAATTGCTGTTCCAGCAGATCAATATGACGGTAAATTTCAGATTTGGCACGGCAAATTCCATCACGTCCACCAAATTCGCCTAAATGTGCAGTTCCAATATTTAAAATACCAGCAACATGTGGCTGCACAAGATTTGAGGTGTAATCAATTTCACCTTGATGACTTGCACCAAATTCCATCACCGCATATTGATGCTCTGAACGTAGCTCCAATAACATCATTGGCACACCAAGATCATTATTTAAATTGCCACGTGTAATCAAGGTCGGGAGCTAAACGTGAAAGAATACTCCCCAACATTTCTTTGGTGGTGGTCTTACCACTACTGCCTGTAAGTGCAATCACTTTTAATTGTGGATGTTGAGCACGACGATACGCGCCTAAATGCCCTAATGCCAAACGTGTATCTGCCACGACAAGTTGACAGATATTTACATCAACAGGATGGCTCACGATGGCAATTTGGCAGCCATTCTGCAACCACTTGAGCAACAAAATCATGTGCATCAAAACGCTCACCTTTGAGCGCCAAAAAAGCATCACCTAATTCAGCCATGACGTGAATCAGTCAAAATACGTTTAATTTCACCTTGTGGTGCTTGATCTAAATACCAATAACCTTGAGTTGCTTCAGCAAGTTGTGCTGCTGACCATGGCTCCAAAGGCACAGTACTGGTGGTAGAGGTGTGCATCTCTTATTCCTAATGAGCTGGATAAGCTGAATTGGGTTTATGGTGTTGTGCATCTATTGCCGATTGCACTTCAACGACATCGTCAAACCAATGACGAACACCATCAATTTCTTGATAATTTTCATGCCCTTTTCCGGCAATCACAACAATATCACCTGATTGGGCATGTCTTTACTGCATATTTGATTGCTTCACGGCGATCACGAATTTCGTGAACCTCATGCTGGCTAAAATCAATTTCATGCTTCATATCGGCAAAAATTTGCTCAGGATTTTCTGTACGTGGATTATCTGATGTGATCATCACAGGATTGGCTTGTTCCAAAGCTGCTTTGGTCATTAATGGGCGTTTACCGCGATCTCGATCACCACCACAACCAAAAGACAGCCCAAAGCTGATTTTCAACATGACGTTTCAAGGTTTTTAAAACCTGAGTTAAAGCGTCTGGTGTATGTGCATAATCCACCACAAACAGACGATCCTGATCACGAATCACCTGCATACGTCCAGGTGCACCTTTCAAATTAGGTACGGTTGCGATCAGTTGTTTTAAATCAAAACCTGCTTGTTCAGCAACAATTAAACTGGCCACCAAATTTTCAATATTAAAATGCCCAAGCAATGGGCTATTCACGGTAAATTCAGCTTTGGCTGTTTTGAGATGGAATGTTGCCCCATCTAGGCTATATTTAATCCCAAATACTTGGTAATCAGCCGCTTTAGAGGTTGAATAAGTCAATACTTTCGGATGTGACAGATTGCTGCTTGCCGCATTCATCATTAGATCTGCATGCGCATCATCTATGTTAATTACTGCAACTTTTAACGCAGCAAATTTAAACAGCAACGCTTTCGCTTCAGCATAGGCTTCAAGCGTCCCGTGATAATCCAAATGATCTCGACTTAGATTACTATATGCAGCAATCTCAATATCACAACCATTTAAACGACCTTGTTCCAAACCATGCGAGCTTGCCTCAATTGAAGCGAATTCAGCACCTTGCATAGCAAAATCATGCAGAAGATTTTGTAAATGCAACGCATCTAAAGTGGTATGCGAAGATGCTTCTAGGTTTGGCAAAATCCCGTTGCCCGTGGTTCCCATCACTGCACATTTTTTATTTTGTAATGCCAGTAATTCAGCAACAAGGCGTGAAATCGTGGTTTTACCATTGGTTCCTGTGACTGCAAGAATTCGCGCAGCTTTTACAGGGGATGTCGCTTGTAAATATTGTTTTTGCCATTGTCCCATCAACTGACGCACATCTGGGCAGATCAATGCAGATTCAAAACCTAAATCTGTTTCACTAATAATGCCCAATGCGCCTTTGTCTAAAGCGATTTGAGCAAATTGTGCGGTTTTTTCTGGTTGCGAATAACTGGTCAAAGCAATAAAAATTTGCCCTTGTTGTACATAACGACTATCTAGAGAAAAGCCATTAAATGACTCAGACATCCAAGCCTTTGTATTATCAACTTTATAAATATCTTGAAAATTAATCATTATGGTTTACCTATGGCTTGGCCTTAGCCGTTTCAAGAGGTTTATCTAAAGGCACATTCATTAAACGTAAAGATTCTTGCATAATTCGAGCAAACACTGGAGCTGCAACCAAACCACCATAGTATTGTCCACGCGGATTTTCGACTACAACAATAACCGCCAAACGAGGATCACTAATCGGCGCCACACCGGCAAATAAAGCACGGTATTCAGTATTGGAATAACCTCTATGGTCAGGGCGCAACTTGTGTGCTGTACCTGTTTTACCACCCACGCGATAACCGGGAATATTGGCTTGTTTTGCAGTACCACCAGGCATCGTAACTTGCTCTAACATCAACAAAACTTCATCAGCAATTTTAGGCGCTAAAACCTGTTTACCTTTGGGCTGATCATTTAATTTATAAAGACTTAAAGGATATTCCACACCATGATTGGCCAACATTGCATAGCCTTGCGCCAACTGTAAAATCGTAGCATTTAGACCATAGCCATAAGCCATTGTACCAATTTGCGAAGAATTTAACTTTTCAGGTGGAAGCACTAAACCTCCACTCTCACCTGGGAATTTAACCGCCGAACGCTGACCAAAACCGACCTTTCTAAAGAAACTTGGCAAGGTTTCTTTTGGTAAAGACAAAGCAATTTTTGCCGAACCGACGTTCGAGGATTTAATAATCACACCAGTGACGGTCAACGAACCATAGTTATGCGTATCACGAATGGTATGTGAACCTAAACGCATCGAACCTGGGCTGGTACTAATCACCGAGTTTGGGGTATATTTGCCACTTTCCAAGCCTGCTGCAATGGTAAAAGGTTTCATGGTTGAACCAGGTTCAAACATGTCAATTGCACCACGGTTACGCATGGCATCTTTATTACTTAAGCCATTTTTATCATTAGGATTATAAGAAGGCCAACTCGCCATAGCCAGAATTTCGCCCGTTTTTACATCCACAGCAATTGCAGAAGCAGAACGTGCATTATTGGCAACACCCACCGCAGTCAACTCACGATACATAATATATTGCAAACGTGAGTCGATACTTAAGGTGATGTTCTCCCTGCTTTCACTTCTTTTACAACTTCAGGGGTGGTAATACGGTTACCATGTTTATCACGAGAAATCTTTTGCTCACCATCTTCACCAGCCAGACGGGAGTTTAACTGCATCTCTAAACCTTCAATCCCCGTCCCTTCACTATTGGTGAGACCAATAATTTGCGCATTGGGCTGCGGCTGAGGATAATAACGTTTATAGGTTTTTTCGGCATAAACGCCAGCAAATTTATGTTGGGTAATAAAATCTGCTTGTGGTGGCGGAACTTCTTTTTAAGTACCAAATAACGAGAACGTGGACGTTCATTTAAACGTTTTTTTAAGTCTGCACGATCAAGACCGACCGCATCTGCCAATTCATCTAAATTTAAATTTTCATCAGGCAATTGGCGTTTGAGTTTACGACTGTTGGGTGTCTTCTGTAATTCAGCCGTGATGGTATCAAACTGTTTTTTAGTCTCAAAATATTCACGTGGATCAATCACCACTTTCATGATTGGAGAACTGATTGCCAAAGGTACGCCATGACGATCACTAATCACACCACGCATGGCTTTTAATGTTTCAGAACGTAGAATATTGGCATTGGCTTTATTTTGTAAAAAGTCTTTATTAATCACTTGCACATAAAATGCACGTCCGACCAAGCCGACAAAACATAAAAGCACCACGCCCCACATTAAATAGAAACGCCACATATCTATCGATACAGTACTTTTCTGGGTAATGGAAGGCTGCTTTTTACGTGGCTGCCGAGTCGGTTTAGTTTGCTTATCTGCCATATCAGATGCCTTACTTCTTCTGCTCTGATTCAGTTGGTAATGAAATGACAACTGTTTGCGCAGCTGGCGGTGAATACATTCTCAATTGTGTTACTGCGCGTGTTCCTATTTGCGCAGTTGCACCAAATGTTTGTTGTTCAATGAGCAAACGTCCCCATTCCGCATTGATATCTTCACGTTCACGCATATAACTATTTAAATCACGAAAATCATGACGATAAGCAAAGACTTGAAACACCACCATAAAGGCACTGATCAACACTAGCAACAACCAATACGCCATAAGCAATCGCTTTTTTTATTGCCAGCTTATGACTTGATTCTTCTATAATTTCTTGTTTCATTCTGCGCCTTTTTGTTCTAAGCGTTCTGCAACTCGAAGCCAAGCACTACGTGAACGAGGATTGGCTTTGACTTCTTCCTCACTGGCACGAATTCTGTCTACTTTTTTCAGTCGACGAGTATCTTGTACTTTTTGAGGCAATCCCCAACCATTATCTTCTGGCAATGTTGATTCTTTTTGAATAAATTGTTTAATAATCCGGTCTTCAAGTGAATGAAAACTAATGACTGCCAAACGTGCATTTGATTTTAACAAATCTACGGCTTGAGGTAAAAAGGTATGTACGTCATCGAGTTCTTTATTAATTTCAATACGAATAGCTTGGAATGTCCGTGTCGCAGCATGTTTATTCTTTTCCCACTTTGGATGCGCAACTTTCACAATTTCCGCTAATTTTCCAGTGGTTTCAATATAACCTGCTTGCTTAATCGCACGTGCAATACGACGACTATAACGCTCCTCACCATATTGAAAAATCACATTGGCCAAATGTTCTTCGTCTACATCCACTAGCCAATCTGCGGCTGTTTGTCCTTGAGAATTATCCATACGCATATCAAGTGGTCCATCTTTCATAAAACTAAAACCACGATCTGCTTGATCTAGCTGTGGTGATGACACCCCTAAATCTGCCATAATCCCATCGACTTGATAAATATCTAATTGATTTAATTCTTGTTGTAAATCTGCAAAACTGGCATGAATAATTTTAAAACGAGGATCTTCTTTTTCTAACTGATATGCCACTTCTAACGCTTGTGGGTCTTTATCAAAAGCATAAACTTTTGAATGTTCATCTAACTTAGACAACAATAAACGGGTGTGTCCACCACGTCCAAATGTCCCATCCACGTAAATTCCTGTATTGCGATCTGCAAGTAAAGCATCGACAGTTTCATGTAGTAATACAGAAATATGAGACATAATTATGATTTCAGTTTAAGCAAAAAAAGTAACTGCACATTATTACCTTGTTTTGCCAAAGCTCCAAACGACTTTTTGTAGGGAAATATTACTTTTTATAGAGAAAACCGTTTTAAAGTGCTTTTTATAAAAGTTCAGTACAAAAAATAGCTCATCCATCCTGCGACAAAGCGCTATCGTGTCTTGAGCATTTTTACATCACCATTGTCAAAACACGCTGAAACACGCTGAAACACGCCAACCTTGTCGGAGATAAAATTCAAAAGCACGACTTTTTTGATCGGTTTCCAAGCAAATTTCTTGAAAATATTCAAATAATAAATCTTCTGCTTTTTCAAAAGCGCAGTTCCGACACCTTTGGCTTCAAAATCAGGGTGGACAAACATGGCAAATACGCTACCGTCGGTTAAATCTGCGATCGAAAAACCACACACTTGATGCTGCAGCTCTGCAAGCCAGACAGTCGAAGTATTTTGAATTAAATCCAATATGACCAACTCAGTGATACCCAGTTCAGTCAGTTGTTGTTTTGACAAATGGTTTTCTTTGACTGACGTTCGTATATCAAAAATAACCTCAATATCATCTTCAGTCGCGAGTCTTAGCGTAATATCCATAGTTTAAATTGATTACTCCACTTTGATATTAGTCTAACTGATTCATAACAGAATGAAAAAACCTCCTAAAAGGGAGGTTGATTCAATCAAAATAGTGGATGTTTAGCGTTTGCTATTATAAATCTGATCAAAAACACCGCCATTGGCAAAGTGAGTTTGCTGTGCTTTTGCCCAACCACCAAAGACTTCATCGATGGTAAATGTTTTCAGTTCAGGGAATTGGTTGGAATATTTAGCTAAGATTTTTGCATTGCGCGGACGATAGAAATGACGTGCTGCCATATCTTGACCTATTGGAGAATACAAATAGTTAATATAACCCGTTGCTAACCATTTATTGCCATTCTTCTCTACTGTTTTATCAACAATTGCCACTGACGGTTCAGTCAAAATTGACATCGATGGATAGACAATATCAAATTTATTGCCAGATGCTTTCTTACTCACCATGGCTTCATTTTCCCACGTCAGTAAAACATCACCAATCCCACGTTCAGCAAATGTGGTCATCGATGCACGTGCAGCTGGATCCATAACTTTTACGTTATGGTACATCTTAGAAACAAACTCACGTGCTTTAGCATCATTACCACCTGGTTGTTTAAGTGCATAGCCCCAAGCTGAAAGATAGATCCAGCGCGGTAAACCGCCTGTTTTAGGGTTAGGGGTAATGATTTGTACACCAGGTTTGGTCAAATCTGTCCAATCCTTGATGCCTTTGGGATTACCTTTACGTACTAGAAACACAACGGTAGACGTATACGGTGCTGAGTTATTTGGAAATTCTTTTCCCAACCTGGATTAATTTGACCTGATTTCACAATTTCATTGATATCATTGGCCAAAGCCAAGGTCACTACATCACCTTTTAAGCCATCAACCACAGCACGCGCTTGTTTTCCTGAACCACCATGTGATTGTTTAAAATCAACAGTCTTACCTGTACGAGATTTCCAGTAAGCACCAAATGATTTATTAAACTCATCATAAAACTCACGTGTTGCATCATAAGACACATTTAAAAATTCACGGTCAGCAGCATAGCTTGCTGTCGTTGCAACAGTTAATCCTGTCGCAATAACCACAGCACTCATCAGTTGCTTTAAAATTAGTTTTCATATTATGAGTGCTAACATCGCTAAAATTATTCTAAATATATGAAATAAGCGAATAAACTTCAATCAAAAAGCGAAATACCAGCAAACTCAGCACAGATTAAAAATCAATCTATAGTTTTAATTGATGAAAGCGCTCAACATCGCTGTAGTTTATATTTTGTCTGTTTTATTTATTTTTTATCGCAAATGTATCAAGCTAAAAAAAGCCCCCTTTGATCAAAGAGGACTTGTTTGTATTTGATTCAAATTACTTTTCAGCCGTAAATTGATCGTAAATTCCCCCATTGGCCAATGGGTTTTGCGCTTTTGCTCAGCCGCCAAAAACTTGATCTATGGTAAGAGTTTAATTTTTGGAAATTTTGCCGCATATTTACCCGCAGCTTTGGCGTTACGTGGACGGAAATTATATTTTGCTGCCAAGTCCTGCCCTACTCGGTGAATAAAGATAATTTAAATAGCCTTTTGCTAAATTACGATTACCATCTTTATCAACCACTTTATCGACGATTGCGACTGAAGGCTCAGCTAGGATTGAAATGGATGGATAAATAATTTGATATTTATCTTTATCTGGACCAGACGTCGCCAAAATTGCTTCATTTTTCCCAAGACAACAAAACATCGCCAATACCACGATCCGCAAATGTTGTGAGCGAGCCACGTGCGCCTGAATCTAACACTTTGACATTTTTATATATTTGTTTGACTAATTCACGCGCTTTTGCATCATTGCCACCCGGTTGTTTTAATGCATAACCCCACGCTGATAAATAAATCCAGCGCGGCGCACCACCTGTTTTAGGGTTTGGTGTAATAATTTCAACCCCAGGTTTTACCAGATCATTCCAATCTTTAATTGCTTTGGGATTGCCTTTACGCACTAAAAAAACAACGGTAGATGTGTAGGGTGCAGAATTATTTGGAAATTCTTTTTGCCAACCTTTTTCAATCAGACCCGCATTGACAATTTCATCAATATCATTGGCCAAAGCCAGTGTGACCACATCTGCTTGCAAAACCATCTCTACCACTGAACGTGCTTGCTTACCAGAACCGCCATGGGACTGCTTAAATTCAATATCTTGGCCTGTTTTTGATTTCCAAAATTGACCAAAACTCTTGTTATATTCTTGATAAAATTCACGGGTAGGATCGTAAGATACATTTAAAAATTCTTTCGCTGCATAAGCATTCCCCGTGACGATTAAACTGATCGCACTTAAAAGCAGTAGTTTTTTCATTTCTTTCTCGGTTTCTAATGATTTAGAAGCACTATATTTTTATTATTTTAATTTAACAATCAATTACTTATAAATTTTTAAACTATCTTATTCATAATTTAAGATATCTAAAAATGTGTATTACTCATGTAAATTATTTGGTATATTTTTTACACAATTCAACCTAAACTCGAATTCTTCACGATTCATCCACATTTATATGTTATCAATTAAAATATTACATTTCGTTTCAATGATTGTTTTTTAAACATTTTTTGTGTAGTATTATTAAAAAATGTGACGTAGTTATGCTTTTTGTAAGTTGTTTTGCTACAATAACCATGTTCAAGAACAAAAATTTGACCGTCAAGGGGAGCCGATGGAATGAATGATTCTTATTTAAAGATCTTGGGCTTAAGTCTAGGACTCGCAGTGATGGCACAGACAGGCCATACTGCTGCAATTAAAGATACGACCAAGCCAATACAATCGTTAATTGTTGTGGTAGACAAACAATCACCGATTGAAAAAGCGCTCAATCAACAAAAGCGTGGCGAGAATAAACTGATCTCAGATAAAGATCAGCTTAAAGTTTTAACGTCGATTAAAACCACAGCCTCACAAAACTTTTTAGCTGAACAACATCAGAAATTTTCTTGTTTTGTACAAGCTCTATTCCAACCACATACTTTGTAAAAATTTGATTTATAAAAATAAATTCTACGCTCCTCAAAAGAATTTAGAAGCCCAATCGTTTATTGGTGAATTAACCCTTAAGCAGTTGGGCTTTTTCGTTATAATAGTTTTCAATTTACATTCTGAATAATATTTAGTTATGAAAGTCCGTACTCGTATTGCACCCTCTCCAACTGGTTTTCCGCATGTAGGCACTGCCTATATCGCCTTGTTTAACTTATGCTTTGCACAACAACATGGTGGCGAATTTATTCTTCGTATTGAAGATACCGACCAACTCCGCTCAACCCCTGAATCTGAAAAAATGATTTTAGATTCGCTGCGTTGGTTAGGTTTAAATTGGTCAGAAGGGCCTGATATCGGCGGACCTCATGCTCCTTATCGCCAATCTGAGCGAATGGGAATCTATAAACAATATGCTCTAGAACTCTGTTGAAAAAGGTCATGCCTTTTACTGTTTCGCAACAGCGGAAGAGCTTGATCAAATGCGTGCTGAACAACAAGCCCGTGGTGAAACCCCTGGTTATGACGGTCGTGGCTTAAAACTTTCCCCAGAAGAGGTACAACAGCGCTTTGGCTGCGGGTGAAGCCCATGTGATCCGTATGAAAGTCCCTGAAGAAGGCGTTTGCCAATTCAATGACTTACTTCGTGGTGAAGTGGAGATTCCTTGGGCGCAAGTCGACATGCAAATGTCTACTCAAAACAGATGGTTTGCCAACTTATCATTTAGCCAATGTGGTCGATGACCATTTAATGGAAATCACCCATGTGATTCGTGGTGAAGAGTGGATTCCATCTGCACCAAAACACCAGTTGCTCTACCAATATTTTGGTTGGGACATGCCAACATTGTGCCATATGCCATTGTTGCGTAACCCAGACAAGTCAAAATTGTCTAAACGTAAAAACCCAACCTCAATCAACTACTACAAAGACATCGGTGTGCTGCCTGAAGCCTTACTCAACTATTTAGGCCGTATGGGTTGGTCAATGCCAGATGAAAGAGAAAAATTCTCTTTGGCTGAAATGATTGAACACTTTGATATCCAGCGTGTGTCTTTGGGTGGTCCAATTTTTGATGTTGAAAAACTAAACTGGCTCAATGGACAATGGATTAAAGCACTCAGCCCTGCTGAACTGTTAAATACACTTTTGGCTTGGAAATCTGATCGCCAAACCCTAGAAGATATTGCTGCGGCCATTCAACCACGTATTAACTTACTGTCTGAAGCGGTAAATTGGGCTGGTTTTTACTTCAATCAATTCCCAACATTGACCAAAGAGCAATTTGACAGCAAAAAGTTGACTGAAGAACAAGTTCGTCAAAGCTTACAATTTGCAATTTGGCGTTTAGAAAGCTTGTTTACTTGGAACAACGATACTGTAAGCCAAACTCTTGATGGATTTGGCTGAATCAAATGGAAATCAAACTCCGTGATTTCATGCCAGCATTCTTTATCGCGATTGCTGGTTCAACATCATCGACTCCTGTGATGCAATCGATGGTCACCATTGGCCCTGATTTAACCTTTGCCCGTTTACGTCATGCACTTGAAATTGTGGGTGGCCCGAGCAAAAAAGAAGCAAAAGTTTGGGAAAAAACTGAACGAAAGCATCAAATTGCCGAAAAATGATGCAGTTGATGAAGCTTAATTAAATTTTCTGTTGACGTGTGAGCGCAATATCCCTAATATTGCGCTCACACAGACTGGGGGTTATAGCTCAGTTGGTAGAGCGCTACAATGGCATTGTAGAGGTCAGGAGTTCGATCCTCCTTGACTCCACCAAAAGTTTTACCTGTGTTGCCTCTACTTGTCCCTATCGTCTAGAGGCCTAGGACATCGCCCTTTCACGGCGGTAACCGGGGTTCGAATCCCCGTAGGGGACGCCATATTCAAGATGGCGACATCTTTGTAAAAAACCCAAGCATAATGACTTGGGTTTTTTATTGCCTAAATTTTGCTTTTTTAAGCTGCTATTCAGTCTTTTTTGCATTCTAAAATAGAATGATTAGAATATGCTTAGATTATAAATGTGGAGCCACCATGCAATACCAATGTCCAAAGTGCCAAAGTCGAAAAATCTTGCCTGTTACCCATGGGAATACACCTGCTGTACGTCCTGTTGTTCCAAAAAGCTTGGTATTTTTGATTCCATTACTGTTTATTTTGTTGTTATTGGTTGTCATTAGTATTGTGATGTGGATTTTCAGCAACGGCGCAGGTCAAACATTGCAAATTGCAACCGTCGTGGTCTTCATTGCAGCTGTGATTGCAGGGGTAATGTTTTGGCGTGATCTGCCTGATTTTAAAATCTCAATGCAGTCATTTATGCAAGCCAATAAAAGCTGGAAGTGCCGTGACTGCAATCATGAGTGGCAAATCTAATTCTTGAGCTTTGCCTGATGTTCAAATCAAACCATTCACCTTAATGTGAATGGTTTTTGCTTCATCTGTCTGTGTTTTATCAGCATTACGGTGATCATGCCCATCTGACTCATGCGAATGCACCATACACTCATTGTCTTCAATTTGTAGCGTCATCTCAGTAATCCCATGTTGATGGCTGAGCATTTCCATGACCTGTTGATACAGTTGATTCCGATCCGCTTCTGGTGCAAATAAATGTACTGTCAGATGGACATTTTTAGATGTAATGGCCCAAACCTTAAGTTGATGAATACTTTCTACACCTTTAACCGATAAAAGATCATTACGTAATTTTTCAATATCAATTTCCTCAGGCACACCTTCCAGTAAGATATTGATACTTTGTTTTAGTAGAACCCATGTTCGTGGTAAGACCCAGAAGCCAATGAGTACAGCAATAATCGTATCCACCCACATCCAGCCAGTGAAATAAATAATTGCGCCCCCCGATAACCACCCCCACGGAACCGAGTGCATCACTCAATACTTCCAGATAAGCACCTTTTATATTGAGGCTTTCCTTTGAACTGGAGAATAAAATCTTCATTGAAATGAGGTTAATCACCAAGCCAATAACCGCCACAACCATCATACCGACACTCTGAATTTCAGGGGGTTGGCTAAAGCGCTGATACGCCTCATAGAGAATATAAATTGCAACCACAAACAGCATCATGGCATTAAACAACGCTGCTAAAATTTCAAAACGCTGATAGCCAAAGGTCCGTTTATCATCTGCGGGTAATTTACCAATTTTGATGGCAACCAATGCAATTGCCAATGCTGCTGCATCAGTAAACATATGTGCTGCATCGGACAATAAAGCCAAGCTTTGCGTCATAAAACCCGCAATCACTTCAACAATTAGAAAGGTACTGGTTAACGCCAATGCAAAGGTTAGTTTTTTTACATTTCCTTCTGTGACGACAGCATGACTATGATCATGCCCTTGTTGTTCACTCATGTTCATACCTCTGATTTTGTTTTATCAAAATATTGAATATTTTTTCTATTTATTATTGATAATAATTATTATTATCAATAATAAGGTTTCTTCTATATAATGGCGACTATATTTTCCACAGTTCAAATACCCCTGTTAATGGAATATCGACAATGAAAAAATACCTCTACCTTTCTGTACTTCTTTGCTCTTATAGTTATGCACATGAACCCTATGTTGCACCTCTGGGCTATAACACCACAAATACACAAATCCCAGTGATTGCATCCTATGCTGAAGAAGCACTGAATGCAGAACATGCCATGAAACAAACCGCGCTCAACGTGATTCAACCAGATCAAAGCAAGTTACAAGTTGAAGCTGCAAGCACTTTAAAATCGGCTACAGTGTTTGACTTAGCCCTACCACAAGCAGGCACCTATCACCTGTTCAGTAAAGCATCTTTCCCACTCAAATATGTCCAATATAATAAAGAATGGAAAATGCTTTTTGATGTCCCTGCTGAGAAAGCAGGTAAGATCGCTGAACGTGAATATGTGATTCCTGCTGACTTTAAGAAACCGCCTGTACCGATCACCATTAACCGAGAATGGTCAATCCAAAGCTACATTTCTAAAGAAAAAACGTCACCTATTCAAAACAACACTGATGCTGCAATACAAGTCGAATTTAAAACCCATCCCAACAGCATTACTGCGCAGCAACCTATACAAATCTTGATTAAAAAATCAGGACAAGCCCTCAAAAACGCTGAACTGCTCATCCGTGCTCAAGGGCAAACAGATAAACAAGCACAAAAAGTTTCAGTTGCTCAAGATGGTTCAGCGACAGTCACTTTTCCTTATTCAGGGCAATATTTGCTTGAAGTCAGTGAAGCATTTAACAAAACCACTCAACCTGTAAATCAAAAATTACACCATCATTAGTTTAGGTGTATTGCCTGTTAGCCAATAATAAACTGTCTATACAGTTTCAATGCCTCACCCTTCTTAGCTAAGAACGGTGAGGTTATTTTTAAATTAACGATCAACCATCCGTTTGTGCTTTAACTTTACGTTCATTCATCCAGCGATAAATCACCGGTAAAATCACCAAAGTCAGTAAGGTGGATGACATGATGCCGCCAATCACCACGGTTGCCAGTGGACGCTGAACTTCCGCACCTGTCCCTGTAGCCAACGCCATCGGCACAAAACCTAACGATGCCACACAAGCCGTCATCAATACGGGCCTTAAACGTAAAATTGCACCTTGCCATGTGGCCTGATAAACATCGAGTTGTTGACGTAATTCCTTAATAAAGGTCAACATTACCAAACCATTTAATACCGCCACACCTGAGAGCGCGATAAAGCCCACACCAGCAGACATCGACAATGGTATACCACGAAGCCACAGTGCAATCAAACCACCACACAGTGCAAATGGAACACCAGTAAATACCAGCAAACTTTCCTTAAAGTTATGGAAAACAGCCATCAACAATACAAAAATAGTTATCAACGCCAGAGGAACGACCAGCTGCATACGTGCCTTCGCAGAGGTTAGGTTTTCGAACTGTCCGCCATAACTCAACCAATAACCTGCAGGCATTTCCTGCTTAGCCAAAGTCGATTGTAATTCGGTGACAAATGAGCCCAAATCGCGCCCTTCGACATTGGCGGTCACAACCACACGACGTTTACCATTTTCACGACTAACCTGATTAATACCGAGGATATTTTCAACTTTAGCCACATCCTGAAGTTGGATTAGACCACCATTTGGCGTTTGAATAGGTAAAACGGCCAGATGCTCAGGTGTACGTTGAGCATCATCCAGACGAATCACAAAGTCGAAACGGCGGTCACCTTGTAAGATCTGACCAACATTCTGCCCGCCGACACTGGTTGCCACCAAGTCTTGAATCGCTCTCACCGACAGACCATATTGCGCTGCCGCGGCTTTGTTCACTTCAACATTTAAAAGTGGTAGGCCTGAAGTCTGTTCCACATTGACGGCAGTTGCGCCAGTAATCCCTTTGATTTGTTGTGCAATCTTAGTGGCTTGCTGATTCAACACCTCCATATCATCGCCAAAAATCTTGATCCCCACATCACTTCGCACGCCAGAAATTAATTCGTTGAAACGCAGCTCAATCGGTTGAGAAAACTCACTATTATTTCCGGGTAATGTACCAAGAAATGCAATCATACGTTGACGTAGCTCATCAATTGTTTGCTTTGGATTCTTCCATTCATCACGTGGCTTTAACAGCACCACAGCATCGGAAATATTAGGCGGCATGACATCTGTTGCCACTTCTGCCGTCCCTGTACGGGCAAATATAGCTTTGATTTCTGGAAACTCTTTGAGCAATAACTTTTCAGTATTCTCCTGCATACGTAAAGACTGCTCTAGGCCAGTACTTGGTGAACGCATTTGTTGTACTGCAAAATCGCCCTCACTCAAGGTGGGTGCAAATTCACTACCAATTTGAGTGGCAAGCACACCTGTTAAAAACAGAATACTCACCGCAAGGGTGACGACTAACATTCTAAAGTTATAGGCTAAATTGAGTAGTTTTTCATATTTTTGCTTTAACCACAGCATCCAGCGACTTTCTGTTTCTTTAACTTCACCATTAACAAATAAAGCCACTGCAGCAGGGACAAAAGTAACCGAAAGAATGATTGCACCCACCAGTGCCAATACCACCGTCATAGCCATTGGGTGAAAGAGCTTCGCTTCAACACCAGACAGAGCGAAAATAGGCAAGTACACCACTAGAATAATTAATTGACCAAAGATTAAAGGGCGACGCGCCTGCTTTGCCGCAAGAAAAACTTCTTTAAAACGTTCTGCTCGTGAGAGTAATCTGCCTTTTGCATGCTGTGCCTCTGCCAGTCGCCGAATACAGTTTTCAACAATAACGACCGCACCATCCACAATAATCCCGAAATCTAGTGCGCCTAAGCTCATCAGATTGGCACTAATTTTCTGCTCAGCCATACCCGCCAAAGTAAACAGCATCGATAACGGAATTACACACGCAGTAATTAACGCGGCACGGAAATTACCAAGAAATAGGAACAGAATAACAATAACCAGAATCGCCCCTTCTACAAGGTTCTTCTGTACTGTACTAATCGCACGCTCGACCAAAGCTGTCCGGTCATATACGGTTTGAATCACAATACCTTTCGGTAAAGATTGCTGGACTTCCTTGATTTTGGCATCCACTGATTTCGCCACAGTACGGCTATTTTCACCCATCATCATCATGGCGATACCGAGTACTGTTTCCTCGCCATTGTAAGTTGCACCACCTGTACGTAGATCATGTCCAATCGAAACAGTCGCTACATCTGCAACTCGGATCGGAAAACCATTTTTATTGCCGATACTTACATTTTGAATATCTTCAATATTGTTCAAGGTTCCTGGAACACGTACTGTCAATTGCTGCCCATTGGTTTCAATAAAACCAGCACCACGGTTTTCATTGTTTCCAGTTAAAGCGTTTTGTAGATCACTGACAGGGATTTGTAATTGTTGCAAACGATTTAAATCAGGCGTGACCACATAGGTTTTATTAAAGCCACCAATCGAGTTGACCTCTGCAACACCAGGAACCCGTTGTAGCTGTGGTCGTACAATCCAGTCCTGAATTTCACGTAAATCCATCGCGGTATAGGGCGTACCATCAGGTTTTTTCGCATTCGGCTCAGCCTTGATCACCCATTGATAAATCTCACCCAACCCTGTCGATACAGGGGACATTGTCGGTGCAATATCATCTGGTAGTTCGGTTTGGGCTTCTTGTAAGCGTTGATTAATCTGTTGTCGTGCCCAATAAATATCCGTCCCATCTTTAAAAATAATGGTCACTTGCGATAAACCATAACGGGAAATAGAACGGGTCAACTCTAGCTTAGGTAAACCCGCCATCGCAGTTTCTATGGGATAGGTAATCCTTTGCTCAACTTCTAATGCAGTAAAACCAGCCGCTTGTGTATTCACTTGCACTTGGGTATTGGTGATATCGGGTACAGCATCAATCGGTAATTTTTGATAACCGTAAATCCCCACGCCAATCCATGCCACAATAAACAGCATGACCCAAATGGCATTTTTAATCGAAAATTGAATCAGTCGATCAAATAAACCTTCAGGTTGAGGTAATGCTGAATCCGCATCGAGATCTAACTTAGAATCAGAAGAATCATTAATGCCCATGGCTCGCCTCTCCTTTTTCCAATTCAGATTTCAGCAAAAAGCTACCCTGACCTGCATATTGCTGACCTTGAGTCAGACCAGACTTCACTTCAACCCACTGACCATCACCGGATACCTGACCCAGTACAACAGGCTGTGCAGTAAACTCGATTTTCTTGTCATGTTCACTGGAAACGAAAACAATATCCTTTCCTTCAACTTTCTGTATGGCACTTTTGAGTACACGTAATGCTTGAGCAGTGCCTTTGCTGTTGTAGCTGAACATTGACCATCAAATTCGGACGTAATTCAGCCGCATTCGACAATACTTTGGCACGCACTTGTAAACGTCCAGTCTGCACATCAGCTTCACTATTTAAACTTTGAATCTGTGCTTTAAAGGTATTCCCCGTTTGCAGTGACTTAAATTCCAGCTGTTGATTTGGTGCAATCGCTGAGAATTCAGAACTTGGTACAATAAATTCAAGCCATAGCTGATCCAGTTGATCAATGATAAATAACTGGCTGGCAAGCTGTACATTTTCACCCATGACCAAATCTTTTTTTGCTGATGATGCCTGCGATTGGTGCTGTGAGAACATAGCGACCATTACTGCTCGATGAGGCACCAAAAGCAGATAAACGTGATCTGGTTGCTTGTACCTGAATCTGTGCTTGTTTATAGGCATTGTAAGCCCGTTGATAATCCTGCTTGGCAGAAATACCTTGTGACCATAACTGACGCTCTCGTTCATAGTCCTGACGTGCCAGCTCTAAGCTTGTTTGTGCGACCTGTAAATTCGCCTGCTGATCAACCAAATCAGGCACCACCAAGGTCGCCAATGCCTGCCCTTTTTGCACACGCTGTCCCAACTCAACATTGACTGCAACCACCTGCCCACTAAATGCAGGTGATACATGTGCTTGACGGTCGGTATTGACCATAACCTTTGCAGGATAAGAAGCTGATTTGGTAACAGTGCCCATCTCTACTTTAGCAAGTTTGATTCCTTGTTCAGTAATCTGTTTGTGCGGTCAGACTAATGGCTTCAGCATTCTCTTTCTCACCACCCTCTTCTTCACTGTGCTTCGCTTCTTCAGCACCGTCTTTGGTGGTTCCCTTAGCATTTTCATCATGTGAATGCCCTTCTTCAGCATGCCCTGCTTCATTTTCACCAGCATCATTGCTACTTGCTTTTTAGATGAAAAGAACAAACCCATAGCAATAAGAGCAGTCATCACAATAGTAATGATGATCAGTAGGCGTTGAGAAATTTTGCCTTTCTGAAGTTTAAAAGATTTAAATTGATTCAGCATATTAATTTCCCCCACCCACGATTGGTAAAGCTTGTGTTTCCTGCCATAAACTCTGATTGATCTGTGCTAAAGCGTCTTTTGCCATGATTTGACTTGGTTCAATACCGAGACTCAGACTTTCCGCTTCAATGGCACGTTGCCAGCCATCTTTCAATAATTGCACTTTTCTCAAACGCACTTCTTGCAACTGTAACGTTGCGAGTTGCACATCGTTAACGGCAAATTTACCGACAGTAAACCCCTGCAAAGTTTTACGTTGAACCTGAGCTGCAAGCGGAATCTGAGACTCATCGACTGCTTTAAACTGTACTTCCAGTCCTTGCAATTCAGTCAATAATGTTCCCACCTGCAAAGCATTTTGGCGGAGATAAAACTCCTGTTGTCTACTGAGTAAATCCTGCTTTGCTTGCGCAATTTGCACACCGTATTGCTGGCGGTTGAAAATATTCAATGGGATAGAGACCCCCACAACTAAAGCATTGTCAGTCGATTTTTCAGGTGATCGAGTACGATTCACGCCTAAATTCACAGTCGGATTAGGCCGTGCCGAAGCTTTTAATTGCGCCACTGTCGCTTTTGCTTGCAACACCTGTAACTGACGTGATTTTTCAAAAGATTGTCCGCGAGATATTCTTGTACCTGTTGGTGTGTCGAAGACGGCCATAAAGATTGAGGATTTAAACCGATACGAATCGATTTATCAGCATCCCCCCAAAGGTTGGACAATTGCTGCTTGGCAACCTTGCACCTGCAAATCGGCTTGACGATATAAGCGAGCATTTTCTGCATGACTCAGTCTGGCACGATCTACATCAACCTGAGCGACACTCCGGCATTGATAGCGCTTCTGAATCGCATTCAGATTTTCTTCACTGACGTTGAGCTGCTCTTGAACCACGTTGCGTTCTAACTCAAAAATCGCGAGCTGTGACCATTGGTATTTCACAGCCAATTCAAGTTGAGCCTGATAAATCCGCTGATTTAAGTCACTTTGATCTTTTGAAAGTTGTGCCAACCTCTGTGCTGACTTACGTTCACCAAAAATATCCAATCGGTTGAGAAACACCAATTGAAAGCTCTTGATCTTGATTGGAACCAAAACCCGTTTGCGATACGGATAACTCTGGATTTGTCCACAGTTTTGCTTGTTTGATGTTCGCCGTTGCAATTTGTTGCTGTGTTTGCCAGACGTTCTGCGTTTGCTGATATTGCTCAGTTTTTGCAATTGCCTGTTGTAACGTTAATGCTTGAGATGGGTTGTCTGCCCAACTAAGAGATGACATCACACTCAACATCAGTGCACCGAGCAAAGACGGCCTAAAACCAAATACAGGCTTTTGTACTAAATTACGTATTTCTTTTGACATAAAAATGCCCCACTAAATTAAACCATTAGCGGTGGGCAATCTTTTTGGCTACCCCACCTTATAGCGGGGATGAGAGAGGCGGAGGATTAGGCAAATATAGATCGGGTGACTGGTACAAATTATTCCAGCCAATAAAGCGGGATTCAGGGTAGCCTATAAACTTAGGCTGCGCTGTTTGTTAGCTGATCATCAACCACAATAAAATGCGCAAAGGAAGGCAAATGGTCACGATGATCATCATTTATATGATTAAGGAAATCATTGGAACGCACATCATGTTGGTGTGCTGATAATTGTTTTGACGCGGACTGATCAGAAATCGGTTTATCTATCCCATACACATCCAATAGCTGCGGATGCTGCTGCTGATCCTGAGTACAATCAGGCGCATTATGGTGTCCAAAATGCTGACTAATTAGTCTTTGTGATGGAAGCGTAGTACTTTCATGATCACAAAAAGCTGCCGCTACATTCCAAAGACTTTGGAACATAAACAAACTAAGCAAGACTGTGATGAAAACACTTGAGCGTTTCACAGATTCTATCCGAAATCAAAAAACAACCTAAATATAGCAAATTTTCTCAATGTAATAAAATTACAGTGCGTGATTTAATACTTTAAATAAAAATTGTTGGTTTGTTAAATAATGTATTTTTTAACAAATGTGTAAAAATCGCAATTGACAAATTACATTTAACTATTTGCAAAGTGTAAAAAATCAGCTAGATTAATTATATCTAATCATTTTTTTGTGATTAGCAGTCTCTTTTACTTTGTTAATGGATTAGCAAGGAGGTTGTATATGTTGGTACATATTTTTAACCGTTTTTTAGGAGATTCAACATCTCGTCGAGCATTTGAACAGAATGCTTCCGAAGCTGCTCTCGAAAAAGCGCAAGCACATCATTTTGAAGATCAAAATCTAAGTTTAGATGAAATCGCAAATCGTAATGCTATGTGGTGCTATTTAAGAGCTGCTTTGCGTGGAGATCAAGAAGCTCAGTATAAAATGGGACTCAGCTACTTAAATGGACAACTTGGGTTAGACCGAAGTTATAGTCATGCAGAAAAGTGGCTTGAACAAGCTGCACATCAAGGTCATACCCACGCCAAAGAACAATTAAAAAAAGCATATGATGAGCTTGCTTTTTCATAAATCATGATAAAAATATTACATATATCCATCTATAAACAGAGTTGAAATCAACTCTGTTTACTTAAAAATATATTCAAATTTTCAAGTGAATTTATTTGGTTATGTTTTATACAATAAGATTGATTTTTTGCTTTTAATACTCATTTATATATGGTAAAAATCACGAAATAAGTAAAAATATAATAGAGTATTTACTCTAAAAATATTTTATAAATTCAGTCACTTAATACTAGTATTTTTATTTTTTTTGTATATTATTGCCTTCCAACAAAAGTGATCATCTTTTAAACAAAGACCCAATCACCCGAAACAAAAAAATACAGCATATATTTATGCCAGTAGAATCAGGAAAATAGCTATGAATCAAAAATTAGAGCAACTTTTTCAAAAAAAGGTTCAAGGTAAAATTGCACTAATCACAGGTGCATCTAGTGGTATCGGTTTAACGGTTGCAAAAAAACTCGCAGCAGCAGGTGCGCATGTACTTTTAGTGTCTCGTACTGAAGAAACATTGAAAGAAGTTCAAGCTGAAATTCAGGCTGAAGGTGGGCAGGCTGATATTTTCCCTTGCGACCTAAATGATATGGATGCTATTGATGAAGTGTCTAAACAAATCATTGCCTCTGTTGATCATATTGATATTTTGATCAATAACGCAGGTCGCTCGATTCGCCGCGCGGTACATGAATCTGTTGACCGTTTCCATGATTTTGAACGTACGATGCAGCTGAATTACTTTGGCGCAGTTCGTTTAGTTTTGAATATTTTACCGCAAATGATGGTTCGTAAAGACGGTCAAATTATCAATATCAGTTCAATTGGTGTTTTGGCGAATGCAACTCGCTTCTCTGCTTATGTTGCATCAAAAGCAGCATTGGATGCATTTAGCCGTTGTTTATCTGCGGAAGTACATTCACATAAAATTGCAATTACTTCAGTTTATATGCCTTTAGTCCGCACGCCGATGATTGCACCGACTAAAATTTATAAATATGTACCAACACTTTCGCCTGAACAAGCAGCAGATTTAGTGGCTTATGCGATTGTGAAACGTCCGAAGAAAGTTGCGACAAACTTAGGCCGTTTAGCCTCTATTACGTATTCGATTGCACCTGGAATCAATAACAAATTAATGTCAATTGGCTTTAATTTGTTCCCAAGTTCGACTGCATCTGTAGGTGAGCCACAAAAATTGAATCTGGTACAAAGAGCATATGCGCGTTTGTTCCCTGGTGAACATTGGTAATTTAAGCCACTGAACGGATATTTTACTGAGTAGACTATCCGTTCAAATACAAACATTGAAAAATCTTGGATAAATAAAATAATATTAGAAAAACTAAGCACTAAGAATAACTTCACGCATTCAATATTAAAGAAAAAATCATTGATTTTAAATTTAACAACACGAAGCTATTCAAATAATCAGAGACATAACCAATTAGAAAATGAGACCACCATGTTAAAAAAACAATTTAACTTAAAGCTTCAACCTGTTACCCATGCCGTTTTACTTTGTCTAAGTTTAAGCACAAGCACACTCATACCTGTTTATAGTTATGCAGAAACAACCTACACTGAACAAAGCACGGCACCTGACCAAAGTACACAAACGCAGCAAGAAAGCCCTTATTCCAAACTGAATTGGCAAATTGGACCCAAAAAGGAAAATCTTGCTGATGTCGCCACGCTAAACACAATTAAAGGTGATGGTTTTCTTGATATTTCAAATTCAGATAAATTTTTAGAGCTTACAGGTAATCTCACTTCGGCAGCACTAATGTACTCGTCGCAAAGGATGATTCATGGTGGGCGACATTTGACTTTGAACCGTCAGGCTACGTCAAAGATGATGAGAAAATTGATGCTGATGCATTGTTAAAAGAATTAAAATCTTATGATGAAGCAGCCAATGCTGAACGAGTGCGTTTAGGGCTTGATAAACTTTACACAGACAGTTGGGCTGTCCCTCCAAAATATGATCCTGCATCTAAACATCTTGAATGGGCATTAAAAGTCCGTGGTGAAGATAATATGGAAACCATTAACTATACCGTACGTCTGCTAGGGCGTACCGGTGTAATGAGTGCAACCTTGGTATCTGATCCTGAAAATCTAGATAGAAATATTCAAGCATTTAAAAACTCCATCAAAGGCTTCCAATATAATTCAGGTGAACGTTACACTGAATTTCAAGCAGGCGACAAAGTCGCAGAATATGGTCTTGCTGCTTTAGTGGTAGGTGGTGCTGCCGCCGTTGCGACTAAAAAGGTTTTTGGGCGGTCATTGCTGCTTTCTTTGCAGCGACTTGGAAGTTTATCCTTGTTGGGGTTGCTGCTTGCATTGGTTTTATCGGGAAGATTTTTAAAAGAAATAAAGAATAATGATCGCATTTGATTATCTTATTATTTTGGGTTTAGTCGGATTTTATCTCTATGATTCGGCTAAACTTTGTTTCTATAATGAGTTTTATCTTCTCAACGGTTTTACCACAAAGTTTAAGTCACAGATGCTGGTCAATCACGTCAGCGTCTTCAAAAAATTTCTGATTATTCCTCAGCCATTTTGCCCACATTATTTATGCTTTAAAGTTCGCTGGCAACTGACCCATCATCAAGACCACCAACAAGTTATTGGCGACGAGATCAAGGCTATTCGAAATCTGCAAAAAATCTTAAAGCCGTTGCAGTTGATGATTTATTTAAATACAGTGTTAACACTGGTTTTATTACCTATTGCGTTGATTTATAAAAGCAGTTATCTATATTTAGCAATTTTAATCCTGAGCATTTATGCGCTTAACCTGATCAATATCACTTGGATTTTTGTTCGACGAAAACAACTATACTTGTCCAACTTAAAATTCAGCTATCTTTTTCATCGATGCGCTACTTTGTCCGCCTTTTGCATTAAACCTCCTGCAAAAAATTAGTCTAAATTATGATTTTAAGACAGATGCAATTACCCTCTCCCAACATTTATTACAAGCAGATGATTTTCAAGCCTTGTTGTCTCAAACGATTGCGGATATTGAATTACTCAAAAATAATCATGACTCAGAACAAGTGGTCATTGAACAATTAACACTTAAACAAAACTACCTGACCAATCTATTAAGTCCACCTTGAGTACCGAAGCTATTTACTCAGCAACAATTTTCACGATTTAAACGACAACAGCTCAGTATGATTCGCAAGCTTCTGTTTCAATAAATTCTCTAACCAATCAATAAAGAATTGAAAATATACGGGTCGATACTTTCTTTCTAAAAAAAGAAAATTGATGGGTATTTTTAAGCACGCTTCTTGCTCAAATATTCGGGTTAATCTTTTGGTCTCGATAAACGGGATTGCATCAAAAGCTGGAATCTGGATAATCCCCAACCCCTGCAAGCCCGCATGTAAATAACTTTCGGTATCCTCAACTGAAAGTTGATAAGGAAGTTTGATCTGGGTATCTTTAAAAACCAGACTTCCAAAATCTGAATCCATATTTTTCATTTGATAACCGATCATAATATGCTGATTTAACGGTTCTGTTTCTAAAGCATTCTCCAATGTATTTAAGTATTCTGGAGCAGCCACCGTATATAAATCAACCTCTGTGATAGGCCTCACAATTAGATTTTCATTCATCACATTTCCAACACGAAGCACACAATCCAATCGTTGTTCAATTAAATCTGAATAATGATCGTGGCTATAAATTGAGACTTTAATATTCGGATACTTTGCATAGAATTCATGCAGATAAGGAAGAAGATATTGCGTTGAAATTCTTAACGGTAAGCCAATTTTAACTTGTCCCTTATATTGACGGTTTTTTAATTTAAACTTATTTAGCCCTTCAGCCTGAAAAATCAATTGTTGAACTTCTTTAAGAAACTGAACCCCATCATTGGTTAAGTTAACTTTTCGTGTGGTTCGATTAAATAACAATACTTGATATTCTTTTTCTAAGCCTTGTATTGCATAGGTAATTGTTGAACGTGGTAAATCCAGCGTTTTAGCGACTTGGGCAAATGAATGCTTTTCCGCAACTAAGCAAAAAATTTTTAGCCGGTCAATTTTATCCATTTATTATTCAACTTTTTCAAACAATCTATTCGATTCTAATCACTATTTAGAACAAAAAATAGCTTTTAGAATTTCAGCATCATTTATCAAAATTGGAGAATAAAAATGATGCAGCATAGCTTAAAAGATAAAACAGTGATTATTACGGGTGGCGCTAAAAATCTAGGTGGTCTGATCGCACGTAAATTTGCAGAACAAGGTGCAAATCTTGTTATTCACTACAACAGCCTAGAAACCCAAAAAGATGCAGAAGAAACACTCAAAGCCGTTGAACAACTTGGTGTTAATGCAACATTGATACAAGCAGACCTCTCTAATATTCAAAATATCGAAACATTGTTCATCAAAGCCAAAGAAATCTTCGGTGGTGTCGATATCGCGATTAATACCGTAGGGCGAGTACTTAAAAAACCATTGATTGAAACAACAGAACAAGAGTTTGATTCAATGAATGACATTAACAATAAAATTGCCTATTTCTTCATCCAATCTGCGGGTAAACATCTTAACAATGGTGGAAAAATTTGTTCTATCGTGACCAGTCTTTTAGCAGCCTACACAGGATTATATTCAACCTATGAAGGCTTAAAAGCACCTGTGGAGCACTATACACGTGCAGCATCGAAAGAGTACGGCGATCGTGGTATTTCCGTCACTGCTGTTGCACCGGGTCCAATGGATACACCATTTTTCTATGGTCAAGAAGCGCCTGAAGCAGTGGCCTATCATAAATCTGCCTCTGCACTGGGTGGTCTAACCAAGATTGAAGATATTGAACCTTTGGTACGCTTTTTAGTGACAGAGGGTTGGTGGATTACAGGTCAAACTATTTTTGCCAATGGTGGTTATACAACACGTTAATAATAAACTGCCCATTTATTGAAATGGGCAATTTATTGCTAGATCTGATGATTCCGATCCACCCATTCTGCAGTCAGTGCAATGGTCTGTTTAAGATTGGTTTCTGGTATTTGCCATTTCTGATTTAATGTTAAAAACTGATCCATATTTAATTGCTCAGTTCGGATGAAGTTCAACATCTCAGCAGATAGATCCAGCTTTTGAGCAAGCCACTTCCATCTTAAAATCACTTTTAAGATGCTCAGCGAAACAAAATATTGCGGTGCTTTTAGATTTAATCTGTGAGCTGCATTGTCAATAAGCGCTTGTAAAGAAATCTGAGTGGGATTGGCAATCAATATAGCTTGGTGACTTGCGAGTTGATCCTGTGATGCTTTGAATATCGCATTGACCAACATGGTCACGGAAACCAAAGGTAAATAATGCTGAGGGGTTGCAGGAATTGCGGTCATTTTACCCTGTTTAAGCTGGGTAATCAGGTGAGTAATTGGCTGGTTGTCTGCAATTTCACCAGAATTTTCATCCCCTACCACTGTTGCAGGATGAATCACTGTCCAGTCAATTTTCAACTGTTGAGCGCATTTTATCCACGCAAAATGAGCTTCAATTTTAGAAGCCTCATAAGCACCCAGTTTTTGGTACACCCGCCTCCAATTCGTACTCTCGATATTTTCTAAACAGACTCCAGCATCTTGTAAGTGCTGAGTGAGTGTCAACATATAGCCAGAAAGATGAATTGCCCGTTTCAATTGGCAATGCTCGTTTACGCATTCAAGTAAATTGATTAAGCCCTTAACATTAACTTCCCTTGCCTGTTGTATTGAAAGGTTCCATGCAAATAATGCACTGGTATTAAATAAATAATTTACCTCAGCAAGCCGTTTCCAATCTTCAGCTGAAATACCCAAATCAGGCAAGGTAACATCGCCTTGTAGACAGAATAATTTTTGATGGTCTATTCCTTGTTTTTCCAGCCACGTTCTCAAACTCGGCTCTTGCTGATCGAGACGACGGCACAAGGCAAAAACTTGTTCATTGCTTTGAAGTAATCGCGCTACAAGAAATTTACCAATAAACCCTGTTGCCCCAACCACCAAGGCAACTTTTCCTACACTTTGATTATTTTGCATCACTGTATACACCCTTTATATGCTCACACTTAAGCTAAAGGATGGAGTACACTCCACAGTCAAGTGTTTCTTGCAAATACATAAAATTTGGAGCAAGTGATGTTAATCGGTGAATTATCAGAGCAATTAAATCTCAGTCGGGATACCATTCGTTTTTATGAAAAGCTTGATCTTATCCGCCCATTGACACGAAATAATGGTTATAAGGATTATTCAAAACAAGACTTACAGCAATTACAACTGATTCAAGTCGCTAAAAATTTAGGTTTTACTTTGGCTGAAATTAAACAGATTTTAGACTTGGTCAACGTCAATGAAATTCCAGCAGAACAATTTCATATGATTTTAAAAGACAAGCTCAGTGTCATTGGTGAAAAAATTCTCCAATTACAAAATATTCAAAATCTACTTGAAAATCTTGTGGTTGGGGAAGCATGTCCATTTAAAAAAGATTGTGATCTTTCCGCAATTGTCTAATCCATAAAAAAACCGCCTTACGGCGGTTCTTTTTTGAGAAATTAAGGCTTATTTAGATCCTTTAATCCCTGCTTGTAATAACAACGCACCTAAACCACCAATTTTGTTTTCTTGAGGTTTAGCTGCTTGTGGTTTCTTGTCATGACGTGGTGCTTTGTCTTTATTGTCATGGTTTGGGCGACCTTGCTGTGGACGTTTACCCTGAGGCTTACGCTCACCACGTTGTTCATTGTTATTGAACTCACGCTTTTGACGTGGTGCTTTAGCTGGTGCTTCCGAACCTTCTGGGCGCATCGATAAATTCACACGATTTCGCTCAGCATCTACAGTCAATACACGTACTTGTACGATTTGCCCTGGTTTCACCACTTTATGTGGATCAGAAACAAATTCATTGGCAAGTTCTGAAATATGTATTAGACCATCTTGATGCACACCAACATCGACGAATGCACCGAAGTTAGTCACATTGGTAATCACACCCTCAAGCTGCATCCCTTCAGTCAATTGACTGACTTCAGTGATATCTTCACGGAATTTTGCTGTACGGAATTCTGGACGAGGGTCACGACCTGGTTTTTCCAACTCGCTTAACACGTCTTGAATCGTCGGTAGACCAAATTTGTCGTCAGCAAAATCTTCTGCTTTCACTTGACGAATAATTTCAGTATTACCAATGATATCTTTCACTGTAGTCGCTTTCGCTTCAACAATTTTGTTGACCAAACCATACGATTCAGGGTGAACAGATGATGCATCTAAAGGTTCTGAGCCATCTTGAATACGTAAGAAACCAGCAGCTTGCTCAAAGGTACGCTCGCCTAAACGTGGTACATTTTTCAATGCTTGACGATTGTCAAAACGACCATTTTCTTTACGGTAATCTACAATTTGCTGCGCAATGGCTTTATTTAAACCTGCGATATAGCCCAAGATTGCTGGAGAGGCTGTATTTACATCTACACCCACCGCATTCACACAGTCTTCAACCACAGCATCCAATGTTTTTGCCAAATTGGTTTGATTCACATCATGCTGATATTGACCAACACCAATAGATTTAGGGTCAATTTTTACCAGTTCAGCCAATGGGTCTTGTAAGCGACGTGCAATTGAAACAGCGCCACGAATCGCAACATCAAGCTCAGGCAGTTCAGCAGAAGCCAATTCTGATGCTGAGTAAACAGATGCACCCGCTTCACTTACTGAAACACGCGTTAATGTAAGATCCGCATTTTCAGCCATCATTTCTGCAACAACAGCTTCAGTTTCACGACTCGCAGTACCATTGCCAATTGCGATTAAATCCACATTAAATTCACGGCAAAGACGTGCAAGTTCAGCAATCGAGCCGGCTTTATCTTCTTTTGGTGCAAATGGATAAATCGTGCTATGTGCAAGCACATCACCTGAATTTGAAACAACCGCCAGTTTCACCCTGTACGAATACCAGGGTCAACACCTAAAGTTGTACGTGAACCTGCTGGTGCAGAAAGCAATAAATGACGTAAGTTTTCTGCAAACACGTCCATTGCTTCTGATTCAGCTGCAAGGCGCTTTTCAGTCAACAAAGAATGCTCAATCGTTGGGCGAATTTTGCCTAACCAAAACAGCTTTGCGATTTGCTTTAAGAAATCTTGACGTGCTTGTGGCTGCACACTTTCAAGCGCGTATTCAGTTTCAATACGTGCAAGTGGTGCATGATCATCACCATCAACTTTAAGACCCAATACATTTTCTTGGCGGCCACGTAGCATTGCCAATAAACGATGCGAAGGCACTTTATTTAAATTTTCAGAGAAATCAAAGTAATCACGGAATTTCTTACCGACTTCTTTTTTCTCATCAGACGCCACTAAACTTTTTAACACCGCTGTTTTGGCAAATGTTGATTTAAGTTCTGTGGTTAATGAAATATTTTGTGCCCAGTCATCAATGATGATGTGTTGAATCGCATCTAATTGGCTTTCAACATCTGGGTATTCTTCATGGCTAAAACCAGCCAAAGCTTCAGTCGGATCAATTTGCTCTGCGATAATTTTCTCAGCAAATTCCCCTAATCCTGCTTCTCTTGCTTTGAATGATTTACTGGTACGTTTTGGACGGTACGGTGCGTAAAGTTCTTCTAATGCATTTTTTGTTTCAGCGCCATTTACCCGAGCAAGTAAGTCATCAGAGAGCTTATTTTGTTCTTTTAATGATTCGATTACTTTTTCACGGCGTTCAAATAAATCACGTAGATAAACAAGGCGTGTATCAAGTTGGCGTAATTGGATGTCGTCTAAGCCTTGCGTTACTTCTTTACGGTAACGTGCAATAAATGGAACACTAGAGCCTTCATCTATCAGTTTAATGGCAGCTTCTACTTGGTTTGGACGTACGGCAAGTTCACTTGCCAACTGCTGAACTAAGTCAGTCATCGTGTTTAATTCCACAAGGATAAGGACTAAAAGTTAGTGATTATAAAGACCAAGACCATAAAATCCACAATTGTTTTGCAAATTAGCAGTGAAAAAAGTGATAAAAGATCATTTTTCTTGAGTTTTTACAGTGCAATCGGGTATTTCATCCTGCTTTGCTCCATTTAAATTGCTTTGTAAAATAATTTTTCCAACTTTCCATTGTGCACCTTTGCGCTGTCCACCGCCATGAGAATTGAAATATTGCAAATCACACGGCTGATAACCCTGTTTACTTAGACGTTCTTGTACAAATACTGGTGGCGCTTCCATATACATGATTTCTTTCAGCAAAAATGCAGCATAGCGTCGCTCCTTGAGTCGAAAGTTGCCTTGCATGTCGGTTTGCGTTTCACCGACTTGGACCTGACCAAGCGGTTGGTCAAATTGGTCAATCACTTGTCCTGAGATTTCAGGTCTGGAAAGTCGGCTAATACATGCACTTAAAGCAAAACTTATTGCCAAAATACATAAAACTTTCATTTGCATATGGTATATCTTTTTATTTATAAACATAGAATCATCTCAAATCGTTATAGATGTTGTTTTTTGGTTTCAAAACAGCCTGAAAATTGTATTTTTGAGCAATTTGATACATAGTCTTAACAAGAGCTTAGGCAGTATACTGAGATTGACGAATATTTATAATTTACAACATTAAGGGAGTACATCATGAGTTTGGTTGTACCTGCTGAAAATACAGATATCGTACAAAACGAAACTGACCGTGTCGAACGCATTTTAGTGGTCGATGATGATGTGCGTTTACGTACCCTTTTACAGCGTTTCCTTGAAGATAAAGGCTTTGTGGTAAAAACGGCCCACGACGCAACGCAGATGGATCGCCTATTACAACGTGAGTTATTTTCACTCATCGTTTTAGACTTTATGCTTCCTGTAGAAGATGGTTTAAGTATTTGTAGACGTTTACGCTCATCAAATATAGATACACCTGTCATTATGCTGACCGCACGAGGCAGTGACTCTGACCGTATTGCTGGCTTAGAAGCTGGTGCGGATGATTATTTGCCAAAACCATTTAATCCAAATGAGTTATTAGCACGTATTCGTGCCGTACTGCGTCGTCAGGTTCGTGAAGTTCCAGGTGCACCAAGTCAAAACGTAGAAGTTGTGTCTTTCGGCCCTTGGTCTTTAGATTTATCAACACGTACCCTGACACGTGAAGGGCAAGTGGTCACATTAACCACAGGTGAGTTTGCAGTCTTGAAGGCATTAGTTCAGCACCCACGTGAACCATTAACACGTGACAAGTTGATGAATCTTGCACGTGGTCGTGAATGGGGTGCTATGGAACGTTCAATCGATGTTCAAGTTTCTCGCTTACGTCGTCTGATTGAAGAAAACCCTGCACGTGCACGTTATATTCAAACAGTTTGGGGCGTAGGTTATGTGTTCGTTCCAGATGGTGCGGAATAAATAGATCTTGATTCGATAACATGAATCAGTTTCAAAAGTACTGGTCACATATTTGGTTTTGCATGTGACCAGTATTTTTTTATCCATATTTATTCATCCAAAACAATAGTCTTGATGGCTTTGCCCTAGAGCGACGCTTTACTGATGATTTCACTGGTATTTTAAATATAAGCATATTTGGCGATTCTACAAAAACGGTGTGATCTCAATGCCATGCATCTCTTATTTTGTTGAGTTTAAAATATTTTAAATCTGAGTATTTATGACCATAAATAAGTTAAAGCCGAGTAACCTAACATTTTTAATATTGCGATAAATCTGCCATCCTTTAAACTAAATCCATAGATTAACAATATCGCACAGATTGGAATGCTCCTGTGAAATTAGAACCCATAGACCCACAAGAATTTACCGACTTTGTCAGCTACAAAGAACGCAAACGTACACCCTGGGAACGCTTCCTCGATAAAGTTAAACCGCGTTCGGCAGCAATGCGTACTACGGTATTGGTGGTATTCGTGGTGTTCTTTAGCCTATTTATGTCATTGTGGTTTTTTTGGAAAACACTTTATTTACCTGAAATTCAACAGCATGCACGTTTTTTGGCGGTTGAGCTGGAAATGGTCAATAATCCGCGCTTACAGATTTACCATGACGAGATCCAACTCGATATTGACGAATGGTTAAAGCAACGGGTTGGCGTAGAATACGTTACAAATCCCAAAGAATACCCAAATGTAAAAGATAAAATTATTGCGGACTTCTTTACCAATCGTATTGAGAATCAGCTTGCAGAAGAATTAAAATCAAAGATGTGACGGTTTATTTCCAGTTTAAACCCAGTCCACGCATCTGGGTCCAAACCCCAGAAATGAATGGCAATTGGGTCCGTGAACCTCTCAATACCTATGCCAACTATAGTCCTGAACTCATTTTAGCTTGGTTATTGGGTATTCCACTGATTGCTGCGGCAATCATCCTGACACTGGTCAGACAGCTTAATCGCCCGTTACGTCGCTTACAACATGCTGCGAATAGCTACAGTAAAACAGGAAAGCGCCCTACTTGGAAACCAATCATGGACCACAAGAAATCCGTGAGGTAAACCAAGCTTTTAACCAGATGATCTATACACTTGAACAAACTGAACGTGATCGCCAAATCATGTTGGCAGGTATCTCGCATGATTTAAGAACACCGCTGACACGGATCCGTTTAAGTGCAGAGATGATGTCTGATGATGACTTCTTAAAAGAAGGTTTGATTTATGATGTCGATGATATGGATGCCATTTTAAGCCAGTTTATTTCCTATATGCGTGATGGCTCAGATGAAGAGCTTCAAGACACCAATATCAATGCTTTGCTACAAGAGCTGATCATTCAGTTTAAACCTTTAGATATTCAGTTCACGCCGCAAGAATTACCCGTCATTACTGCTCGCTCACTGTCGTTAAAACGTTTGATTGGTAATCTCATCAACAATTCAAAACGCTATGGCGCAGAACCAATTGAACTCAGTGCTTTTGTAGAAGATGAGCATATTAAAATCTGTGTAGCAGACAATGGTGAAGGAATTCCCGAAGACCAAATTGAAGGGCTTATGCAACCTTTTGTGCGTGGTGATGCTGCACGTACAGTGCAAGGGAGTGGTTTAGGTTTGGCGATTGTCAAACGAATTGTTGATATTCATCAAGGTGAACTGTTGATTTCCAACCGTCCTGAAGGCGGCTTACAAGCCATCATTTCACTACCAACTTCAATAAAAGTTGAGGAAGAACCGACACCTACAAATCCAATTCAAAAATTCAAACAAAGTTTGAGTGATCACTTTTAGTGATTGCTCAATAAATCAACACTTAACTTTGTTTATTTAACAAACAGCTATCATTATTTTATTAATAAATAATAACTTAAAAACCATCACCAGAATTTATACCTGCATTTATTGAAAAAATTAGACCTTAGCATTAGAGGCATGCACAATTCAGTTTGAGGGCGGTACAATCCGTCTAGTTTTGAACAAGAATTGAGCGTAAACCATGTCTTTAGATCGTATTCGTTTAGCATCTCTCCATGACAAAGTCATGAGCGCAGAACAAGCTGCAACTTTTATCCAAGATGGGATGACTGTGGGGATGAGTGGATTTACTCGTGCAGGTGAAGCAAAAGCTGTACCTTTAGCGCTGGTAAAACAAGCCAAAGTGAATCCGTTGAAGATTACTTTAATCACAGGTGCAAGTTTAGGTAATGACCTAGACAAACAATTAACTGAAGCTGGTGTACTTGCGCGTCGTTTACCATTCCAAGTCGATAACACTTTACGTAAAGCTATCAACAACGGTGAAGTGATGTTCATCGATCAGCATTTGTCTGAAACTGTTGAGCAAATGCGTAACCTTCAGATTGAAAAAACCTGATGTTGCGGTGATTGAAGCGATTGCGATTACTGAAGATGGTGGCATCATTCCAACAACATCTGTGGGTAACTCTGCAAGCTTTGCAATTTTTGCTGAAAAAGTGATTGTTGAAATCAACACCAACTTAAGCCCTGCTTTTGAAGGCTTACACGATATTTATATCCCAACTTACCGTCCAACACGTCAAGCAATTCCTTTGACACATGTTGATCAACGTATTGGTACACCTGCAATTAATATTGATCCTGCAAAAATCGTGGGTATCGTAATTAACAACGAATATCATGACTCTCCATCAACAGTGACACTACCAGATGATGAAACTCAAGGTATTGCCAACCACTTAATCGCATTCTTTGAAAAAGAAGTTGAAGAAGGTCGTTTACCTTCGAATCTTGGTCCTTTACAAGCGGGCATCGGTTCGATTGCCAATGCGGTATTAACCGGTCTTAAAGATTCTAACTTTGAAGATTTGGTGATGTATTCAGAAGTACTGCAAGACTGTACTTTCGAATTGATTGATGCGGGTAAAATGAAGTTTGCTTCAGGTTCATCAATTACCCTTTCTGCTAAATATGGCGAAAAAGTATTTAACAACCTAGAACAATACAAAGACAAACTGGTTCTACGTCCACAAGAGATTTCAAACCATCCTGAATTGGTTCGCCGCTTAGGCATCATCGGGATCAATACTGCACTTGAGTTTGATATTTACGGCAACGTCAACTCGACCCATGTGTGCGGCACCAAGATGATGAATGGTATTGGTGGTTCAGGTGATTTCGCACGTAATGCACATTTAGCAATCTTCGTGACCAAATCGATTGCAAAAGGTGGCGACATCTCTTCTGTTGTTCCCATTTGCTTCACATATCGACCATGCTGAGCATGATGTTGATATTCTTGTGACTGAACAAGGTCTTGCTGACTTACGTGGTTTAGCGCCTCGTGAACGTGCTCGTGCAGTCATCAACAACTGTGCTCACCCAATGTATCGTGATGCATTGAATGATTACTTTGATCGTGCATGTGAAAAAGGTGGTCAAACGCCGCATATTCTTCGCGAAGCACTTTCTTGGCACTATAACTTTGAAGAAACAGGCCATATGCTTGCTTCTTTAGAAGATCAAGCTAAAAAATCTGCATAAGATTTTAAATCTGATATAAAAAGTAAAAACGCCCTTCAGGGCGTTTTTTTACGAGCTTATTTGGGTTTGAATGCCCACCCACTGATTTTTTAAATATCTAAAGACTCAGATTGCAACACGCACTTTATCTTTCTTTTCAATAAACGCCACACCAGCTTGGTCCTGATTAATCATCTCAACCGCTTTCTCTGCAATCATAATTGCAGGGGCATTGGTATTGCCATTCACCACTTTTGGCATGATTGACGCATCGACCACACGCAGGTTTTGAATACCATAAACGCGTAACCGTGGATCAACCACAGCCATATCGTCTACCCCCATTTTACAACTTCCCACAGGGTGATAAACGGTATCTGAGCGATCTCTTAAAACTTGGCGAATGTCCTCATCTGTTTTTACCGTGGCTGTAAATAAATCTTCTTTAATCATGCTTTTAAAAGCATCAGATTGCATTAATTTCTGAGTGAGTTTAAAGCCTTTAACCATTTCTTCTAAATCAGATTCTTCACCATAAAAATTCGGATCAATCAATAAAGGATCATCGATACTTGGCCCACTTATCTTAATCGACCCACGACTGACTGGATTTAAAAGGCAGACATGACAGGAAATACCATGCCCTGTGTGCATGGTTCGTGCATGGTTATCCACCAGTGCAATCACAAAATGTAATTGTAAATTCGGTAGACTTTGCTCATTTGAACTTTTAATAAAGCCGCCACATTCAGCAAAATTCGTAGTCAACAAACCACGGCGTTCTTTACGATAACGTCCAATTTGTTTAAATAAATCAATTGAACCTGGAATAGATAAGCCAAAGGTGCCTTGAATTTCACTGACTTTATAACCAAAAATAAAATCAGGATGATCGTGAAAATTTTTACCCACACCAGGCAAGTGTTGTTTTACTTCAATGCCATGTTGCGCAAGTTCTTGTTGGTCGCCAACACCTGAGAGCATCAGAATCTGTGGCGACTGCATCGCTCCCGCACTCAATAACACTTCTCGACGTGCAAAGATTTGTTTCAGCTGACCGCCTTGCTTGTATTCCACCCCAACAGCCACGCCATTTTCAATCAAGATTCGCTGAGTCTGTGCATGGGTTTCCACCGTTAAATTTTTACGATCTCGATGTGGAAATAAATAAGCCCGCGCGGAACTACAACGCTCCCCATTGATATGGGTCACTTGATAAACGCCTAAACCTTCCTGCTCTTCTCCATTGAAGTCATCCAGAATTCGATAACCCTGCTCTTTGGCAGCTGCGATATATTTTTGCTGTAAGGGATTATCACTACGTAAATCAATAACTGAAAGTGGGCCAGCATTGCCGTGATATTGATTTTTAATTCTTTGGTTATTTTCAGACTTAATAAAATAAGGCAAAACCTCATCATATGACCAACCAGTATTGCCTAAGGCTGCCCAATCATCATAATCTTGTCGATGCCCACGGATATACACCATGGCATTAATTGCCGATGAGCCACCCAAGCATTTTCCACGAGGCTGATAACCTTTACGACCATTTAAGCCCTTTTGCGGTACAGTTTCAAAGGCCCAGTTATTGATCTTGGTTGGAATACTAATCACCGCTGCACAAGGAACTTCTACTTTCCAACCCTCTCCTAGCCCCTCCCGCTTCAAGTAGACAAACAGAAACTTGCGGGTTTTCTGATAAACGCCCAGCCAACACACAGCCTGAGCTTCCACCACCGATAATAATATAATCAAATTCCTGTTTATTCACGTGAAGTTCCTTTTTTGTTTTAAATTATGCCTCCATTATTATGCACACTTTCAATCAATAAAAAATCACTATTCTCGGCCTATAACGTTTTTATAAGCTAACAAACTCAGCAAAAAGTATTTACGCATTGTCTAAAAAATAAACTTATCAACTGCGGTTTTTTATATTAATCTGCTGTAAAGATTGTTTAAAAAACAAGAGATAAAAATTCTATGTTTATTATCAGACAGTTTCAGGAAACCGATTTAGACGAAGTCATCGCACTGTGGGAAGTCTGCGATTTAACCCGTCCTTGGAACAACCCAGAAATTGATATCTTCCGTAAAGTCGCACAAAAAGACGGATTGTTTCTATTGGCGGTCAAAGATGAACAATTGATCGCTACGGTTATGGGGGGCTATGATGGGCATCGGGGCTGGGTCAATTATCTTGCTGTCCATCCTCATGATCAACGTAATGGTGTTGCAACTGCATTGATACAACAACTTGAAAAGCGTTTAGTTGCATTAGGTTGCCCCAAACTGCAACTGTTAATCCGTAAGGATAATATTGATGTACAAAGCTTTTATGAGCAACTCGGCTATGAAGAAATCGAAGTCGTGTGTTTGGGTAAACGTCTTATTTCAGATTAAAAATCTGTCGAATCCATCTGCTTTCATGGCGATTGACAGAAAAACTTAGGAATTTATAGCCATAACGACAACCCTAAAATGTCCTGACTCATTTTGAGTTTCGCTTCACCCCCACCAAAACGCAGGGGAAATTTTGCCTTTTACTTCATCTTCCAAGGCATGTGTATAGGCAATACTGATTTCTTGATGTTGATCGATATTCCAAGTTGCACCCACGCTGAGGTGGTCTTGAATTACTCCAGGAGCGAAGAATATTTAAAAACACTTCACTGTCTGGAATCGGTTGATCATTATGACTATAACCAGCTCTTAGTGTGAGTTTTGGATGGGCTTGATAAGATACACCCAATTTATAGATATTGATATCATTCCAGCCAAATCCTGGCCCTTGTGGTGTACCAAAAGCATGACCTTGTTGTAATTGTGCAAGATCAAAAGGGATTTCCTACCGATTTCACATCCGAATAGTTAATTCGTTGTATATCCGCAGCCACTGTTAATTGAGGTGTGATGTTGACAGCTACACCCACACCATAACTTTCAGGAACATCAAAGTCACCGCGTTCAGCAAATAATCCACGATATCGATTCAAAGCGATCTGCACTAATTTTTGAAGAATAATTTGCGCCTAGGTTAAACGTTGCATCAAAGAATTTTCCAGCCCAACCGATACAAGTGCACCAATGCCAGTCGCAGAATCCTTTACCACGATTGCTTAAATTTGAAGCATCGGCTGAAAATCCGCTAAATCCAGCAATTCCTCAGTGCTTCAAAACGTTGATAGAGAATATTGGTTTCAATGCCGATAGATTGATTTTCTGCATATTTCCAAGCAACTGCTGGAGTAATGAAACACTTGGGTTAAATCCACTCCTGCTGTTCCACTGTTCCCAAATGCTGCAAATGGATTATTTTTATACCCCGTATTCATTCCACCATTCCCATATATTGCTAAACCTAAAGCAACTTGATCATTGATTGTTGATGGTTGAATGCGAAGCTCTGGGAGTACAAAATATTTGCGTCCATTGCCATCATATTGACCATTGGCGTTGGGGTAAGCTTGTGGCATTTGATTCGCGGTAATCTCAGCTGAACGATCAGGTGAAAACACGGTTGCACCCACATCAATACGATCACCAATCCAGCTTAAGCCTTGCTGGGTTATTGCAATCGTTAATGCATCTTGAAATTGAGCGATTGAGGTCCCTGTATTTTACTTGGGCTTTTACCCCATAGCCATGCATAAAATAGCCTGTCGTTGCAAAAGCGGTAGAACTGAATGCCGATAGCCATACAGCAATGGATACTATTTTAACTGGAGCTTTCATGATTTATCTTACTTTTAAATAATATATAGTAAGTATATTCAGCTATATCTGTTGCAATCAAAGATAAAATGCGATCCTTTATTTCATTTGTGCATAAAGCATTTTTTCTTTGATTTTTTAATTTTACCCAATCTTAAAAAATCTGGGAATGTGATGGTCAAATCAAGTAAGCTCAAGCTGGTTAATGCTTCAGCTAGATCAAGTAATGGATGATCCTGATTTCTTTCGCAATAGTGTTTAATTGCAGACCAGGTAGATAAATACTTTAACAGTTGTGCAGAAGACCACTGGTACTGCATCTTAAACTCAGCAACGTTTATTTCATCAAAAGGAAAGGGAATGGTTTTATATTCTTCATGACGATATAACGGCGCTCCACATCCCAATAACCATCTAATTTTTCAGCATATAAGCTTTGAATCATGGTATTAATGGCTGCATTTTCGACATGAATTAAGCCGTAACCGATTACAGCAAGAATACCTTGTGGTTTTAATGTGCGTTCAACTTCTTTATAAAAGCCATCAAAAAATCAAACCAATGAATTATTCTGAGTTAACAGAAATCAAATCAAAACTTTAGTTGTAAAAAACAGTTTGTTCCAGCAGATTGGACCGGATAGCTCACATTGTCGAAATAAGGCGCAAGGTTTAATTGTTTTTCGCTCATATTCGCTGCAACAACATGATCGA
>JAKCPI010019125.1:0-11347 GCA_023213315.1 Euborellia annulipes | reverse complement strand
CGACATGAATCCAATACTTTCTCTCTATATATAGCTACATATTACATATATACTTAGGTAAGAGAAAGTAAAAAAATTTCATTGAAATAATGAATTAATTTAATTTTTTTTTTTTATCACTCACTCTTTTTTTTCCCATTTACACTCACACACAAACACACATACACACGAACTGAGCCTCTAGATTTTAAATGATATTGAAAAGAGAGGAGCAAGTGGTTTTGAGAATAACTCAATTTTATTGGATTATTTTTTAAAAGAAAATAACATATTTTCAAAATAATTACTATAATGATGAAGGTAATGGTCAAGTTTTTAGCATTTTATTAAGACAATTCAACAATTTTTTTTAATATGGGGTTACGTGCAATTTCAAACACACACACACAGGGGACCCTTGGTCGTTTCCATCTAACTCCATCCAATTATGTTCAATTAATTCTCCCTCAAGTAATTTTTATTTCACAATTAAAAGATCAATTACAAAATTATTTTTTAGTAAATTTAAAGACGACGAATTCTTTAAAGAAATAGGAAGGGAATGTTTCCCTTTCGTCTAGAGAGTTCATCTTTAAACCTGAATTGAAGATCCGCCCCGGGGGCTCAAAGCATCCCAGCTACAGATCAGATTCCGGCAGGCGGTCTCTATCATTTTTCCATTACTTTTCACGCGGCGTTTACTCTCTTAGCTCTTGCCAATCTCTCCCACCGCTACAATCGCATTTTATATGTAGATAAGGAATTAATTAAGTGGCAAAGAATAAATAAATAAAAGCTAAGAAAAAAAAAGGCCTTTTTTTAGTAAAAAGTAAGTTAGACGAAAAAAAAATATTAAAATGCTTATGAAATAAAAAGGAAAGAAAGAGGGGAGAAGGAGGGGGGGGGGGTTCGATTTAAGTAATTTGAATCCGGAAGTAAAATAATAAATGGTTACAAAAATAGCGCCTCCTACCCCATTAACAGAATCCCTTGAAAATTTCTTACAAAATTAATTATTCTTATTTAATCAAATTAACATCAGAGACAAATTTTCAAAAATCATAAAAACAGTTTTATTACTTTCTCTTATCTCTATTTTTTTAATTGAGACTCTACTTACCTATCTAGGTAGGAATCCTTTATGACTCATAATTGTGAACTCCTCTTTATTGATTTTATCATATAAGAAATTTAATTCGTATTTTATTAAGATTTTAAACAATGTATCCTATATAGGAAGTAAAATTATTTTACTTTCTCTTACCTATATACCGATATATGTTAATATATAGGTATATAGTGAAAAAGTATTGGATTCATGTCAAAAATTCGATGTCGAGATTTTGATGGATATACACGTTTTGAGGTCCACTGAATCCAAAAAAGTGGTTTTCGAGACATGGTCTGTCTTTGTGTCGGTGAACAAAATATCTCAAGAACGAAAAGAGCTAGGAGGTTGAAATTTTATATTTAAGTTAGGCACCCCCCTGGGACGTAACACGAAGCTTTTGAACAAAATCGACCAAAGAGTACTAGTACTTTACTGATGCACTTTTTCAGTTTTTTTCGATTTTCTCTATATTCGCTCCAACGATTTTTTTTTAATTCAAAAATCAATTAGATTCTCTCTTTAAAATGTATATTCTCATTTTGGCATTGAAATCTTATGAAGCACACTTTACTCTTGCACTTCATAGGAAAGCGGAGAAATAGTTACCATGGTAACAAAATATAAACATTTTTACTTTTTTTTTCTTTATTTTCCGGCCTTTGACCTCGGTCAACATTTTTACTTATAAATTTTACATCTTGAATTCTAATAAGTGGGCGGAAACTAAATATATATCAACAAAGAAATCTGGTGTGAGAAGCACAGAACCAAACTTTCGATTACCGAAGGTAAGAAAAAGTTGCGTGCTGTGCGACAGTCACACCAGATCTTTTTTGTTTATTTCATTTTAAAATATTTTAATTATCAATTTTCTTTTACCATACATATAAATAGAAATAAATATTTATATCCTATTGGGATTAGGTAGATGTAGGCAGCCAGCAAGTGATAAAAAAAAACTTTATTTAATTATTGTCGACGTTTCGGAATCACATAGATCCCATCTTCAGGGCGATAAACTGTTAATCAATTTAATCATTTATTTTTCTATGAATCAAATTGCATCTATCTAACCATCTTTCCTAATAATTACCACTCAGCCATCGAATTTCTTCTACTTAAATATCTATTCTATTTTATTTGTCTTTGCGTTTTTGAATGACTAAAAAATAACTACTAGTTTTTACACTTAGCATATACCATAATAATCTCTTGAAGAGAAACAAAGCCTGTAACTAACAGTATGTATGTATGCTACTCCGCTCTCAGACCCTCTGTTTCAAAGGGATCTGAGGGTGGGAGTTCCAATTAATATGCCATTAACGCCAGCCAACACTGGCCTCAGCTACGCAGATGCGCAGCATCCCTCTCTCTCGCTCTCGCTTTCCCTTCAAGGTTCATAATCACATTTTAATGGAACTTAAGATAGCTTCTTCCTCTTATTGATTTCTTTTCTTTTCATTTTTTTTTTAATATAATATATCCGGAGGCTGTTCGTTCTTTTGGATAAATATTGGTTTATGTGTGGCTTATTGATTGTTATGATATTTGATATAACGGACCAAAGAAAATAGAGCTCTAATATTTTCTTTCGCTTAATTGAAGAATAAGATTCATTCTAATTTAAAAAAAAAAAAGTAAAAATAATTAATTTTTCGGATATCTTTCATCATTATCATAATTTGTTGATATATCGGCCGATTCTTCCGACCTTAAAATTATCTTTAATTTATATATGGACCCTGTTTCGCATTAGTGTGTCAAGCGCCAGCTATTGAGATTTGAGAAAATAAACATTAAAGTTTTTTGTTTTCATCGGATTATATATAATTTTTTTGTCAATTGTGCAAGTAACATTAAATATAAATTATCTCCTTACCAAACGTCGCGGGTTCGGACCCAGGCAGTCCGATGATTTTATTTAAGCCATTTGGATACCAGATGGCTTAAATAGAAATGCCTGAACCCCAAATACATTTATTAATTACAACGGTTATCGTCTAAAGTCTTAAATGGCCAGAGTTGCCGAAAAGACAGTGTGAATGTGTGTATGAGTGTGAGTGTGAATGAGAAAAAGTGTGAATGTTTTTTTAATAAAAAAAAATATATAAATTATTTTAGGACATATTTCATAAAAAAATACTATTAACTATAGCATTTGAAACAATATTCCGTGCTTAACTCAATTTTTAATTTTTTTGGCGCTTGACACACTAATGCACGGGTCCATATATATATATAAATGAAATGGGAAAAACGTATATACGAGTTATAAATAGTTGTCATTAAATACTACTATGTATTCTATTTAATAAAATCATATGATGATACTCGTATTGAGTTTGTTGCTCAGGGGCCCAGATCTCGTGGGTATGTGGATGGCGACCACGAGCTGCCCGGGCTGGGACAGGCAGTCCTTCAGTTCTTTAAATGTCTGTCTCTTCCTTCCTCTTTTCAACAGGCGTCAGACCATGCGACAGGCCGGCCTGTCCTATTTCTTCCGGTCTTAAAAACGTATGATAGGGTTTGAGAGAGTCTCGCATCGCGGGACAAGGCGAGGAGAAGAAGATGATGATAATTGAGTTTGAAATTTCAATATCAAAATTTCAAACTCAATTATCATCATATGATTTTATTAAATAGAATACGTAATTCATATATGACGTCATGAGGGTGCGAAATTGACAGAATTGTCTTTTCGCCATGTTAAAGATAGGACAAATTTGAAATTTTGATGTCCTCTCAAAAAGTCACTTTTGCTCCAAAATGAAATTTTATATCAAAGGTATCGGGTTTTTGATAGTATAAAAAAAAAATTTGAAGTATCTATTTGTATTTTAAATTTCAACCAAATCGGTCACGCAGGAAAACCTGTAGCTTTGTCTAAAAATTTGAAAATTGCAGGAAAAAAATCTGGTGTGACTGTCGCACCAGATTTTTCGTGTAGACATATATTTAGTTTCAGCCGATATATTAGAATTAAAGATGTAAAATTTATAAAGTATGGAAAAATATTTATATTTTATTACCATGGGAAGCATTTCTCCATTCCTTACTATGAAGTACAAGAGTAAAGTGGTCTTCAGAAGATTTCAATGGCAAAATGAGAATATACATTTTAAAGAGCATCTAAAAAATAATTGATTTTTGAATTAAAAAAAAAATCGTTGAAGCGAATTTTGAGAAAATCAAAAAAAAAAAACTGAAAAAGTACATCAGTAAAATACTAGTACTTTTTGGCCGATTTTGATTAAAAGCTTATTTTCACGCCCTAGGAGGGTGCTTAACTCAAATATAAAATTTCAACCTCCTAGCTGAATTCCTTCATGCTTTAAATTGAACACACACAGACAGATACACACACACGCCCCACACATAGACAGACAGACTATGTCGCGAAAACCACTTTTTTCGATTCAAGGGACATCAAAACGTGTATATCCATCAAAATCTCGACATCTATAGAGAGTTAAGAGAAAGTAAAAAATTTTTAATATATAATAATACTTTCTTTTTGAATAATATTTTTTATGTGAAATATAAGGTAAAAGAAAGCTTTACTACACCTAGGTTCCTATTATAATAAAGAGCATTATTTTCCAGTCCAATTTATTTTATTATTTTTTTTTTTTCCATTTTCCTTTTGAATAATCTCAATTACGTTTCGTAATTTATTAACGGCCTCTTGAGGCGAATTCACCCTTTACTCTTGAATGATGAAGTATTCTTTTAAACAACCCCATGTATTATTAATGTAAGATGAATGAATAAAGAACAAAAATAATTTCTTTTAGATTCTTTTATTTTGGAATAATCAGAGAATTTTCTATTGCTCTTTGTTCCGTGGAAATAAATTTAATTCACGGACTTTATTTTAATTGAATTTTATTATAATTATTTTTACTTTAGAGGTTGAAATTTGATATTTAAGTTTGATACCCCCCACCCCTCCAACTTCTAATCCATCCATCTACCCCTGGCATGTACATACAAGCTTTTGAACAAAACCGGGCAAAGAGTAGAACTTTTCAGTTTTTTTTTTGTTTTCGATTTTCTCAAAATTTTGATTTTGATTAAAATTCATAAATAAATATTTTCTTTAAATTCAATACTCTCAGTTTCCCTTATTTTACATTTTAAACCAGTTACTTTGACAATCAATCATAAGAAAAAATATCTGCTGTGACTTGTCGCACATGCGTTTTAAATGTTGACTGATTGAAATAAACTATAGTTATTTTTAAAAATTTTAATTTCATATTTTGATATTTTATAGACAATAGAGAATCCTTAATAAATTCAAAATTTCATAAGAATTGGAAAAAAACTTTTTTAAATGCTTAAAAAGTCCAAAGGGGACCCCCCTTTTGAATCGAAATTAACATGCAAATCCCCATAGGGATTTAACATTGGCTCTATGGAAGATAAGAGCAGGAAAATGAATTTGAAAGATCTGAACTACTACATTAGTAAAGTGTACTTCAAATAATTTTCACGAAAAATTTTACTGATATTCTTTTTAAAGAGCTTCTAAATAATAATTGAAAAAAAAAATCTAATACAAGGGTTGTTTTAAATTAATTTTTCTATAAGGGTCTTATTTTATCTTTAAACCTTCAAACAAGGATTATTTTAGAATTTTTTCAAAATTTTTGAAGGAAAAATTAAATTAAATTTTTAATACAATCCCTGTTGTGCTGAATATAATTGAAAAATGCTGTAAAATGACACCTCATTCATTGTTCTATTTCACCTCTAAGCAGGGGCGCCGGAACGAATTTGAATCAGGGGGGGGGGGCAAAAAATTTTTTTTAGAAAATTAAAATTATTTAATATGTTCGAATAGTATAAAACAAAAACAAATCAACTATAAAATCTTTAAAAATTTTAAATAAAATCACAATTTTAATAAAATTAAAATTTAAAAAAATTTGTTAGTGATTTCATCAGAAATTTTTGGAAAAAATTGGAAAAAAATGAATTTCTTACTCTTTTAATTTTTTTTAATTTAGAAGATTTTATTTTTCAAAAGTAAAAATATAGGCCTATCATTTTACAATAAAAGAAGAAATTCTGCCCCCCTCTGTCCCCCCCCTATAGGATGCCGGGGGGGGGCAATGTACCCTTGCCCCCCCCCAGTTCCGGCGCCTATGCCTCTAAGAGATTTTATACCAATTTAACAGGTCTATTCTCTAAATTTAAAATAAACAAATGGGTGTTAAAAAGTAATGTTAAAACAATCAGCGTTAAAAAAAATGGTATTTTCTAAACAAAGTTTTAGCAGCGACGTTAACGTGTTGCTTTTATTTCAAAGCTATCAAAATCATAACCTTACTTTTTTTAGATTAAGGACGCCATGTTTATTTTAAACACGACGTTAAAATATTAAAGGCACCCCCTAGACATGGCATTAATTTTTAACACTATTTATTTACGCTTTGGCTTAAAATTTTTTTTTACAGAATAGCTATTTGAGGCAAGGAAGTGATTTTGAATAGCATTTTTTAACGTTGATTTTTTTAGTTGTTTATTTTAAATTTTAGCGTCTGTTTTAGAGTATAGACTTTACACATAATTTTCAAATCCCATCTCCTTGGAATTTCTTTAGTAAAATTTAATTAATTAATTTGATTATATCCAGATTTTTATTATTTCATTTCTATTTGTGACATTTTCTTTTTTTATCCATTTCATATTTAAATTCCCCCAGTCCAGTTTTCTATAGTAACAAAAAAAAAAAAATAAATCCCCCAGAGGGTTTCTCTCTCTCCCCCTTTTTTCTTTTCTCACGTGACGGACGCTATATCTATACACACACAAGTATAACACTCTTTTGCAATTTCTCCCCGAGGTGAGATTTTTAGCAAATTTAACTGAGTTTATTTGATAAAATGTCAGCATTTCTGGGAATACGCGACAAATAAATTCTATTCATCTTTTTTTTTTTTTAAATATAATCTTAATTTCATTATAAAATATCAACCAGGTGAAATATCATCCAATTGATTGAGTGATTATAATGAAAGACGTTTGAGAAAAAAAAATATATTCAAAATATTTCTCGCACATTCGTTCTAGATTGTTGATTTTATTACTGAAAGGAGTTGGTAAAGAAGCCACCTCCCCCATCTTAGCTGAGAGGTTAAGAATATTGACAAATATCACTCACTATTGATTACCTAAAAGGATCCCAGGCATCTGATGAATATTTATTTCAATAATTTGGATATTAAATTTTGTAGCTAAATAAATATGCCTAGATAATTTGTATCAGTTTTTACTTTCTCTTACCTCTATATATATGTTAATATATATAGAGAGAAAGTATTGGATTCATGTAAAAAATTCGATGTCGAATTTTTGATGGATATACACTTTTTGAGGTCCCCTGAATTCAATAAAGTGGTTATCGCGACATGGTGTGTGTGTGTGCCTGTGAATAAAATATCTCAAGAACGAAAAGAGCTAGGAGATTGAAATTTTATATTTAAGTTAGGCACCCCCATGGGACTGACACGAAGCTTTTAATCAAAATCGACCAAAAAGTACTAGTACTTTACTGATGTACTTTTTCAGTTTTTTCAATTTTCTCAAAATTCGTTCCAACGATTTTTTTTTTTTTATTCAAAAATCAATTTTTTTACATGCTCTTTAGAATGTATATTCTCATTTTGTCATTGAAATCTTCTTAAATCCACTTTACTCTTGTACTCCATAGAAAATATAGGAGAAATGGTTGCCATGGTAACAAAATATAAATATTTTCCCATACTTATAAATTTTACATCTGAATTCAAATGTTCCGTACTGTCGGGAACTAAATATATGTCGACACAAAAAATTCTGGTGTGACAACTTTTGTTTACCGAAGGTAAGAGAAAGTTGTGTTCTGTGCGACTAGTCACACCAGATTTTTTGAAAAATGAATCTTTGAGTTGTTTTTTTGAAAAATTAAAATATTTGTGTATCGTTTATAATGTCTATATGCCGAAAAATTCCCCTCCTTGATTATTTAAAATATTTTCAAAGAGAAATTTTATTTCCAATCGCAAACCACATGAGTCTTTCATTTATTAACCTTCCACACATAGCACATCTACTCCCTTTGACAAGATGTGTATTAATTGGCATGGCGTATTTTTTGCTCTCTCAGAGGAGCCATTTATATACATACTATTTTAATTTTAATAGATTTATTGGAAATAGGAGGGAGATAATGGAATGGATGAATGTAGGCCAAGTAGAAGAGGGAGGAAAAGCAAGAGAGAGAGAGATGATTTTATTTTAATATATAAACATAGAGAAGGAAATATTAAATCTAGGAACCGACCGAATATTCGGTTTCGGTTACGGTTTCGGCCAGTTTCGGCCAGTTTCGGCCAAAAATCATGGTTTCGGCCGTAGTTTCGGTTTCGGCCAAAAAGTGGCCGAACCTTTCGGCCGGCCGAAACCAGAGTCTGAAAAAATGGGATGAGACTCGCATGCAAAAAAAAAAAAAAGGTCAAATAATTTGCACTTGAGGGAGAAAAAAAATTTAGTCTCCCTAAAAAAAAGGTAAAATGATTTTCACGGGAGGGAAAAAAAAATTCAAAAAAAAAAAAAAAAGGTAAAATGAAAAAAAATTTTTATAGGAAATACAAGTTTCGGTTTCGGTTACGGTTTCGGCCGAAACTAAGGTTGAGGCCGAATATTCGGTTTCGGTTTCGGTTTCGGCTGAAAATCTTGTTTCGGTCGGACCCTAATTAAATCATATCAAAATTTAAAGTGTTTTACAGTTTCTAATATTCAAAATTCATCACAATTTTTCACATTCTTTATTATTGCACTTTTTTTTTCAGTCGTTTACTTTATTCAGAAGAGGCTGATTTCGTATTTCTTTATTATATTTCGCCTCTCGTATACTGACAAAGTTAAATCCCAAGTATAGATAGATTTGGTTTAAATGCCTTGAACGTAGGCAACCCTCTACAACCGTCTGTCTAAATTTCAGCCTTAGGGCACGCGCACACGGGTGACTTTTGTCACTAGCTGAAAAAGTACATCACTAAAGTACAAGTGCTCTTTGGCCTATTTTGATCAAAAGCTTATTTTCACGCCTCAAGTGGGTGTTAACTTAAATATAAAATTTCAACCTCCTAGCTCTATTCCTTCATGTTTTAAATTGAACACAGACAGAGAGACAGACCATGTCGCGAAAACCACTTTTTTGGACTCAGGGGACCTCAAAACGTGTATATCCATCCAAAAAAGAATTTTTGACATGACACCAATAATCTCTCTATATATATTTTTATTAACATATACATATAGGTAAGAGAAAGTAAAAAAGTGAGTATTAAAAAAAAAATAAATAAATAATTTTTTAGATATATTTGGTTCAGAGACATTTTCATAAATTTTACAATAATTTTCTAAGGAGTATCATCTATTTAATCCTTTCTCCTATCTCCCCTATAATTTTTTATTTAATAATTATTTTATTAACATTTCAAATTATACTAATTTTTCTAGGTGTCCCTATTTAATAGACTTTCCATCGAATTCTCTACTAAATAATCCTATAGCCCATCGGAGGGAATGGATATTGATAAGTGTAATCCAATTCTAACACGGAAAAATGTATTAATTAGGAATTTCTTTAACTATAATTGTCCTATAGCCCCTTTGAGGGGATATATTGATAGAAATTCCCGATTAATGCCTTTTTACCGAGTTAAATTGAATTGCACTTTTCACTATCTTGGACAAGTTACAGCATGTCGAAGACCTGTCTTTAGGTCCTAGGAGCCTTTAGTAGTGAATTCGTCGCCGAAGAGAGAGGTCGAATCCACGTTGGATCCTCTCTCAAAGGCTTTGTGCATTTAGTGTTGTGATAGTCAGTGACGAGTGCAGCTGGGCGTCGGCTGGTCTCCCCCAAAAAAAGGCAATTTCTCCTAAACTACGAGCCCGATTTAGGTAAATTCCTTCTCAATATATTACTTTAATTACTTATAAATATAATTTAAGAATATTTTACTTTTGATTGAGAAATTAGCGATTCGTTTCAAAATCCTAGGGAGAAAGCAAATCAATTTTGTTCCTTTTAAGTGAGATAAGGTTTGGTTTTTAAAAAATTCCTACCCTTAGGTATATTTAATAAAAAATTCCATTAATACATACCATTTTTACTTTCTCTTGCCTCTATATATATGTTAATATATAGAGAGGGAAAGTATTGGTTTCATGTCAAAAATTCGTTGTCGAGATTTTGATGGATATACATGTTTTGAGGTCCCCTGAGTTCAAAAGTGGTTTTTACGCGACATTGTCTCTCTGTGGGTGTGTGGGTGGGTGTGTGGGCGTGTGGGTGTGTGTTCAATTATAAGCATGAAGGAATTGAGAAAGGAGGTTGATATTCAAGTTTTTTACGCTTATGGACCTTGAAAATAAGCTTTTAATCAAAATCGGCCAAAGAGTACTAGTACTTTACTGATGTATTTTTTCAGTTTTTTTCTTGATTTTCTCAAAATCCCCTCAGACGATTTTGATTAAAATTCAAAAATCAATTATTTTTTAGATGCTCTTTAAAATGTATATTCTCATTTTTCCATTGAAATATTCTGAAGACCACTTTACTCTTGTATTTCATAGGAAAGATAGGAGAAATGGTTGCCATGGTAACAAAATATAAATATTTTCCCATACTTATAAATTTTGCATCTGAATTCAAATGTTCCTTACTGTCGGAAACTAAAATATATGTCGACACAAAAATTCTGGTGTGAAAAGCACAGCACACAACTTCGGTAATCGAAAGTTGTGTTCTGTGCTTGTCACACCAGATTTGTACATCTCGATGGCTATCAAGTAATGCATCCAGGATTTAATTCCCGCTTCCAGTGCAGGACAGTTGTCATTTTTTTTTTTTTTTTTTTTTTGTTCAGATAAATATCTGACCATCTATGTTTTATTTATTTTATTCAAAAGTAGTTTCATCAAAACTATTAATATTTCAATACTCATCATTATAATAATTATTTCTCGTCGCTTATGGTTTCTTAAAAAATTTCTAAGATTGATGATAATCTCATTTGAAATTTATTTATTTTATTTTAATTAACCATCGTCTTCTATTGGTATTGGCTTTACTGATCCATCTTCGAAATTAAAAGCTCTGACCCTGACTGACTGGACAGTGATAAATTGTCTCTCATCATTCTTTTTGTTTTGTTTGTTTATTTATTTATTTGCTTCATCTTTTCGACTGTACTATTTTTT
>JAKCPI010019124.1:0-28048 GCA_023213315.1 Euborellia annulipes | reverse complement strand
TTTTTCCAAGTGATTTATGAAAAACAAAATATAGGGGCTATTGAATATTTTATTCACACTTAAATCAAGTGTCAATCGAGAAAAATGCATTTCTTTCTGAATGATCTGATTAAAGCAGGCATCTAAAAGATTCTAGTCCTTGGGGTATTTCGATAATTGCCTGGTATCGGTGAGAGAGGTTTTTTAAATATTTTTAAGATAATTTTCTCTTTTGATTGGGCTAATCCTTAGTTTGTCTCATTAAATTTTACTTGATTTTCTTAAAAATTTATAACTCTCATTATCGATATAATAATAAAGTATTAACGCTCTAAGTGTTGAAGAATTTTCTTAGAAAAAACTTTTATTTATTAAATAAAAAATAAAAAAAAAAGTGAGAGAACGCTTCTTCTTTATGATGATAAAAATAACAAGTTTAATTAGGAAAGGTCGTAAAGGGAGCTTTGAAAAAAGAAAAAAGGATTACTTTACTAACTTCTAACATCTCTCTCTCTGTCTCATATTAACTTTAATATTTATATATATAGACATTTTTTTAAAAAGTGTATGAATTATGTAAATATTTTTATTTATATAAAAAAAAAATGATAAAAAATTTATAAGAAAAGAATCTCTTATTGTAGGATTATGACAGAGAGAACAGGAAGAAAATATAAAAAATTCTTCTATCAGTCATTGTATTGGTTAGAAAAGTCTTTTATTTATTTTTAGCATCCTGACTATAACGATACTTATTAATTTTGAATAACGATTTGATCCAACATTTATGTCATTTGATATCCAAATGATTTTAAATAAATATTCATCTGGGATCCAAAGCCACGCCCTTTGAATTTTAAGGATATCAATATTACCACTCGGCTATGATTTTTTTCTTTCTCTTACCTCTATATATGTTAATATATATATAGAGAAAGAGTATTGGTTTCATGTAAAAAATTCGATGTCGAGATTTTGATGGATATACACGTTTTGAGGTCCCTTAAATCCAATTTAAAGTATGAAGGAATTGAGCTAGGCGGTTGAAATTTTATATTTAAGTTAAGCACCCACTTGAGGCGTGAAAATAAGCTTTTAATAAAAATCGGCCAAAAAGTACTAGTACTTTACTGATGCACTTTTTCAGTTTTTTTCGTTTTTCTCAAAATTCGCTCCAACGATTTTGATTAAAATTCATAAATCAATTATTTTTTAGACTCTCTTTGAAATGTAAATTCTCATTAAAGAGAAAAGAAAAACGCTTTATTTTCAGCAATTGTTTTTAATTCGTTAGTAAGGCAATATTTCCATATATTTCGGAGACCTAACGGCACTCCTTCCTCAGTGGATTTCACCTCAATTCACCACATTACGGCCCTTATAATTAAAACGCTTGGAAGCGACATGTTATTCAAGCAGCAATTATTAATCATTTGATAAATGATGTAAATTCTCATTTTGAAATCTTCTAAGGACCACTTTACTTTTTGTACTCCATAGAAAAGATAGGAGAAATGGTTGCCATAGTAACAAAATATAAATATTTTTCTGTTTATAAATTTTACATCTTGAATTCAAATGTACCGCAGTGTCGGAAACTAAATATATGTCTACACCAAAAATCTGTTGTGAAAGTTGTGTACTGTGCGACCAGTCACACCACTTTTTGTTATTTTGTTGTTTCAAATGCACCATCGTTTTTGTTTCGTTGGGGATTCTGTCTTCTTCAGGTCTTTTTTAAGCTATATTGTCCTAAAAAAACATCGAGATAAAAATAACTTCTTTAGAGCACGCCTGACAGTTATGCAACCAGGTTGCCGGAGCTTATAGGAGTGTTGTTTACAAAATCATTCGTTATTAATTGAATACTCTAAAAAATTTAAATTAATTTTTATAATATATATAATTTTCCTATAACTATCAGAAATTATTTAGTTTCGGAATGAATTTTTCTCTATACTGAAATATGAAATGGGTGTAAATTAAAACACTTTTAATAAAAAACAAAAAAAATTATTAATTAAATTTTGTTCGCGATGTGTTAAGCAAATTATTCAAGGCTTGCTTTTTTTCGAAAATCTTTTGTTTTCAAAAATAAATTAGATAAATCGATTAAGGGCTTATGCCGTATGAATAACATGGAATCAGGAGGATATTAGCAAAATTGTGAAATTAAATCCCGGGAAAAAAAAAAATGAAATCTACCAGAATTTTTACACTGCTTTGTGTTCTTATAATATAATCGGCTTAGATTAAAAATTTAAAAAAATAAAGAACGAAAAAGAAAGGTACAGGATTAATTATAATCGATTGTTTCTAAAAAAATCTGGTGTGACTCGTCGCACTTGTATCGACATACATTTAGTTTCCGAGAGTTCAGTAGACTATAGATCAGCATTTCCCAACCTTTTGAAGTCCACGGCACCTCAAAGGTGCTTTGGGAATAATATTACACACTTCCTTTTTTTTCCCCTATCAAAACGAAATTTTTTCGGCCCTGGGAAAATTTTCCTCTTGCATGAAAATTATTTGACCTTTTTTTTGGGAAAACTTTATTTTTTCCGCCTCTATTTTTATTTATTTTTTTTTATCTAAATATCTCGCGGCACCCCTTAGGCATTCTCGCGGCACCCTTGGGTGCCGGGGCGCACCGGTTGGGAACCACTGCTATAGATGGTAAATTTAAATATCTCTGCACCCACAAATATATAATTTTTTTTTGTCAGTAATGATTGATGCTGCAAAAAAGAAAGAAAGTAGATTTTACTTTCTCTTAACTATATGTATATGTCAATAAACATACAGTATATAACTTATATATATTATAGAAAGTATTGGTTGGATTTCATGTCAAAAATTCGATGTCGAGATTTTTATGAATATACGTTTCGAGGTCCCCTGGGTCCAAAAAAGTGACTTTTGACATGGTCTGTCTGTATGTGTGCATGTGTGTCGGGGTGTGTGGGTATGTTTTTTCTGTGAACAAAATATCTCAATAACGAAAAGAGCTATGAGGTTGAAATTTTATAAATAGGTTGGGTATCCTGCTGGGACGTAACATGAAAATTTTAAACAATATCGGCAAAAAAGTACTAGTACTTTATTGATTCACTTTTTCAGTTTTTTCAGATTTTCTCAAAATCGGCTCCAACGATTTTGATTAAAATTCAAAAATCACTTATTTTTTAGATGCTCTTTTTTTTAACACTCACACTCAAACACATATTCACAGTCTTTTCGGCATTTTAGGCCATTTAAGACTTTAAACGATTACTCGTATGTTTAATATATCTATTGGGGGTCCAGGCATTCTTATTTAAGCCATTTGGCATCCAAATGGCTTAAATAAAATCATCGGACTGCCTGGGATCTGAATCCGGGACTTTTGGTATACGAGGTTAGCACGCTAACCCCTACACCAAGGCCCGAGGGCTAGATGCTCTTTAAAATGTATATTCTCATTTTGCCATTGAAATCTTTTGAAGACCACTTTACTCTTTTTTTTTTTTTTTTTTTAAACATTCACACTTTTTTCTCATTCACACTCACACTCACACCCACATTCACACAGTCTTTTCGGCAACTCAGGCCATATAAGACTTTGACGATAACCGTTGTAGATGAAAATATCTATATGTAGGGTCCAGGCATTTTTATTTAAGCCATCTGGTATCCAAATGGCTTAAATAAAATCATCGGACTGCCTGGGGTCCGAACCCGCGACGTTTGGTAACCCCCCCCTTTCTTGTATTCCATAGGAAAAATAGGAGAAATAGTTGCCATGGTAACAAAATATAAATATTTTCCCATACTTATAAATTTTATTACATCTTGAGTTTTTAATATATCGGCGGAAACTAAATATATCTCGACACAAAAAATCTGGTGTGATAAGCACAGTACACAACTTTCTCTTGCCGCAAGGATAAGAGAAAGTTGTGTACTATGCGACCAGTCACACCAGATTTGTTTACCCAGTTTTAAATCTTGACTAGTCATTAGGTGTCAAAATAACGAATTTTATTCATCTGTAAATCAATTATTTTAACACTCTTTTTTAATTTAGTACACTTAACAACTAGTCAAGATTTAAGACTGAGTAAAAAAACTTCTAGTTTTGAAAAGATTAATTTTCGCCAGTCCGATTTACTCCAATCAATTTTTATGAAAGTTCCTTTTATTAAAAAAAACATACCAACCACAAGACCTCAATATAAACTCCCCTTGGAGTTAATAAATTTATTTATATAATATTAATTATTAATTCCATTTATTATAATCATCGATAATTTCAATTTCATTGCATATCAAAACAGTTTAATGCATCATCGATACATCATAAAAACATTTTTCTAATTAAAAATAGAGTTGAAATGGATTTGATATATGCGTATCAAATTTCACTGAAATATTAAATTTATGTTCTTCATTGATATACATAAATAAAAATCCGATTATGGTGATATACATACATTGCTATTTCAAATTGGAAATATTATACGCATTTGCATACATTTTGGTAAAGAATAAATTATGGGCTTTTTTTGATTAGTGTGCTTTCTAGGATATTATTTTACTAGCTGGTCAGCAAGCATTTGGAGGGGCCCGCACTTTAGAGAAAAAATGGTAAACTTGTCCATTTTCATATAGTAAAAAAAACAAACATTTATTTACCATTCAGTAACCAAATGATTTAAGTATTCATCGGTTGCCTGGGACCCGAACCCGCTCCCCTTAAGATTTTTTTTTTTTTTTTTTTTTTGGAATGGGTGCATAAGGTCCGAAGACCTATAATGACCAATAGTCACATGCAGCCAGGAATAAAATAAAAACAAAAGGAGAAGCATAAAGGGGAAACTCAACTGCGGGAACTGAGAAGATGCCTGTTGAGGTTAGACTTGAAAGTCTGAAGATTGTAGGTTTTGGGGAAGATAGACGCAGGGAGCTTGTTCCAATCACGGGAGGTCATGGGGACAAAGGAAGAATGAAATTGATTTGTTCTGTTAGTCGTGATCTGAACAGCATAGGGATGCTGGGAAGATGCCTCTCTTGTGTTCCGTGAATATGTTGCATTGGGTGGGATAATTGATTTTAATTCGGCAGAGCATTGACCATGGTAATACCTGTAGAAGAGAGATAGTGCAGATACTATTCTTCTATGATCTAGTGACTGTAGGGATGCAGTAAGGGTAGAATCACCTATCAGTCTAATTGCACGCCTCTGTATGGCTTCCAAGGAGGAGAGAGCGTCTTTCGACGCCCCTCGCCAAAGGTGGGAACAATATTCAAGACACGGCCGAATTTGGGCTTTATAGAGGATTAGGAGTTGTTGGGAGGAAAAGTAAACGCTTCGTTTTGAATAGGAAACCCAATTTCCTTGCGGTAGATTATCAATATTGAAATTTTTCAACTCCGCCACGGAGGGGGAAGGGGAATTTTAGTCTGCATAGTTAACCTTGAGGCACACACAGGGATATACACGCCCGCACCAGGGACACACACAGTAGATCGAAAGTGACCAGAAGAAAAATGTGTGTCCCTGGTGCGGGCGTGTATATCCCTGTATGCCCCTGGTGCGGGCGTGTATATCCCTGTGTGTGCCTCAAGGTTCACTATGCAGACCAGCTGCGGGCGTGTGTATCCCTCTATCATTTTTAATCATTTTTACTCGGGTTGTTGGAAATTATATACATATGTGATAGAACCAGAATTTGTCAATAATATTGTAAAATTTATTTGCGTCATACAAAATTATTCCTGCGCCCTATTCCAGAGATGATTCATCTCCCCCCTCCCCATGGCCGAGAGCTGACAAATGTCAATATTGATAATCTTTAAAAGCTAAGGGGCGTGGATTCGGATCCCAGGCATTTACTTAAATTATTTGGCTAGTAAATGGTACAAATAAATGTGCCAGGACCCCTACATATTTCGTATATTTAAATAATAGTATCGTTAAAGTCTATATGGCCTAAGATGCCGAAAAGACTAAAAAAATATTTTTTATAATTTCAGTTTTCTAACATTAGGATTGAGATATTTACTTCACTTGTTCATTATAAATTTCTTTCACTCTTAAATGAATGGCGTTAGCGTACGTTTATCGATAATGAGATCACAAAAAATTACTCTTCACGTTGAGAGGATAAAAAAAAAATCTATCCGCCAAAAGCGGGACTGGGTGTGCGTTGATTTTTTTTTTCTATTTTATTTTCCTATTTTTGGTTCTTTGATTCAATGAAAAGAAATATTCGCATTGCAGAAAAGAGAGAGAGAGAGAAAAAAAAAATCTCTTTGTTATTTTATATCTTTAGGTAAAAATGTTGGATTCTATTATCTCTCTCTCTCTTTCGTATGCGAATTCAAAACAAGGCAATTTGAGATTGGCCAGTTTTTTTTTTTTTTTTATCTGGAATACAAATGACATTTTGAGAAAGTTGTCAGACACACAGACACAATGTGAGTGAAAGAAAAGTCGTCAAAAACTTGGAAGGAAAACCGTTTTGTTTGGTGGGCTAAAAGGGCGGTAACGATAAGGGCAAAGGGCTTATGGCTTTTTTTTTGTTTTTGTTGTTGTTGTTGTATACATGAAAATATAGGAATAAGAATGAGAGAGAAAGAGAGTGAGACAAAAGTCAAATGGCCGTATAATAATAAATAACATACAAATATATAACTACTGCACCAAGGATAATTGTTATTTTGGAGTAGTCTAAATAAAAAGAAAGAAGGCGCTGGTTCGGATTCCAGTCAGTCCGATTAATTTATTTAAACCATTGTAAAGATAAATTTGCCTTGGACAACCTAAAATATTCCCTTAATATATAATGTATCGTTAGAATCCATATGATCTATGATGACGAAAGACTTAAAAAAAAAAATCTGGTGTGATGGCGAACAGCACACAACTTTAGTTTCCGACAGTACGGTACATTTGAATTCAAGATTTAAAATTTATAGAATGGAAAAGAACAAGTAAGGTGCAGCAAATGAAGAGAGTTTGATTAAATGCCGAAAAAGGAGACTTTCGGACAAAATTTATTTGTCCATCTTCGTCCTCTTGCTTATAAATTAATTAGGCACAAAGTTGTCATTTTTTTTGGCACGAATTTTCCATGTATATTTTTATAAAAATAGCGAGTGTCAATGTTTCGTGAGTTCTATAAGATAATAAATTATTATCTTCCCGAATTACATTTTCATTTCATACATCAACAGCAACTTCCTTCGAATTATAATTTTAAAATTTATAATCATATTTATATTTTGTTACCAAGGCAACCATTTCTCCTACATTTCCTATGAAATACAAGAGTAAAGTAGTATTCAGAAGATTTCAATGGCAAAATGAGAATATACATTTTAAAGAGCATCTAAAAAGTAATTGATTTATGAATTTTAATCAAAATCGTTTGAGTGAATTTTGAGAAAATAAAAAAAAACTGAAAAAGTACATCAGTAAAGTACTAGTACTCTTTGGCCGATTTTGTTCAAAAATGTCGTGTCATGTCCCAGGAGGGTACTTAACTTAAATATAAAATTTCAAACTTCTAGTTCTTTTTGTTCTTGAGATATTTTGTTTACAAACAGACACACACAGACTGGCCATGTCGCAAAAACCACTTTTTTGGATTCAGGGAACCTCAAAACGAGTATATCATCAAAATCTCGACATCGAATTTAAAAGTAAAAAATTCAATTGATGTTGACTGCTTGAAATGAATAAACTATGGATATTTTTCAAAATTTTATTCTCAAATTTGAATATTTTATACACAATTCAGAATCCTAAATAAATACATTTCATAAGAATTGGGAAAAAAATTTTTAAATGTGTAAAAAGTTCCAAAGAATCGAAATTAACATACAAATCCCCATAGGGATTTAACATTAGCTCAATGGAAGGATGAGCCGGAAAATTAATTTGAAAAATATGAAATACATAAGTAAAGTGTAATTGGTTTTAACATTCATTTTGTACTTGTGAGTTGAAACTAGACAGTTTTTTTTCGGTAATAAATAAATACAAAATATAACGCGTGGAAGTATTTTATTTAATTTTAATTTTAGGGGTGGGAGTCTTTAAAAAAATTATTTCACTTCGAATATATCCTTCTCTAATAAATAAATACAAAAAATATCACTTGGGAATATTTTATTTAATAGAGGGTGAGTTTTAGGGATGGATTTAATTAAATAAGTCTTTTAAAAATTATTTCACTTCGAATATATCCCTAATAAATAAATAAATGCAAAACATATCACTTGGAAGTATTTTTTTTTTAATAGAGAGTTTTAAGGGTGGGTTATTAAAGTGAGTCTTAATACTTATTTAATTTAGTTTTAATATTTATTTAATTTCGAATTTATTCCCAACGGAATAAAACCCCGTTAGTTTGCAAGTAAATGGAATTTTTATAAATAATTTGATAATTTTTTTCTTGGGAGCTCAGAGAGCAATTGCTATTTCTCTATCGATCGATGCCTGCCTGCTTGCTTGTTGCCTATCTGTCAGGCGGTCTGTCATTTAGTTGTGTGTGAGTCGAGTCATGAGTCATTCGTCTTCTCTTTCTCTCTCTCGCGTGTGTTTAGTTTTTTTTTATATTGTGTTGTGAATTGTGCAAATAAGACGTTCATCCCCCAACTGATTACGCCCCGCCTGGTCATCTTATTTTTAAGGTATTGAATATTTGTTTATCTCATTTGCATAACGGATTAATTTTCAATTCTTTTTTCTCTCTTAAAATATATACTTAGGGTATAAAAAATTATACAAATTTTTAAATTTAACTCTATAATGAAGTCGGGTATTCAGGGTGAAGGGTGAGAAAGGGTGTAAATCACCTCTTCTAATAATCAAAATAGTATTTTTCTTTAAAAATGAAATTTAAAATAGAAAATTATTTTTTTTGTAAATTTTTTACATTTAAGCAAATGGATTACTTTTCACCCCCTCACCCTCCACCCCTCTAACTGAGAAGTTAGTTCTCCTATTGTATTTAATAAGAAAGTATTATTAAAGGAAAATATTAATTCTTAAACTTTTATCTCTCGTCAGTGTGATTTTTGGAAATGGACTTTTTTTTCACTGTCTGAATGCGTGGCTTTTTTAAGCATTTTTTCCACTCCCCTCCCCTAATTTATACGTTTAAAAAATTCAGATTTTTTTAAAAATTTGTTTATGTTTCTGAATCGTAACATACAATAAGTCTGTATATAATACGTCCTTCGTTTGGTGAATATATTTCCTTTGTTTGTAGTTTAAGATATAATTCTATCCCCCTCGGTTTACGCTTCCATCCCCTTTCAATATTATTCAATTATCAAAATATCAATAAATTAATGAATTCAATTTCTTTTATTTTTATCATCAAAATCTTTTAGAATTTTATACGAAAATAATTTATTTCTGTTTTTTTAAAAGCCCCCCTCCCCTTCAAGTTATTTTCCCACTCTACAAATTCACTTAATATACTTTCTATTATGTTTGATTGAGGAAAAAATATTCAAAATTTTTTTGGGACTTTGAATTTTTTTTTTGCATTTATTTATTTCTAGTAGGCCTACACAAAGCGACATTCTTAAAAAAAAAAAAAAAACCCCCCCCCCCTATTAAATAATTGATAAACTATTTGTATTTTATTTGAACAAGTAGTTTATTATTTTTACTTTTTACTTTCTCTTTTTTTTAAACAAATAAGCTTAAAGTGGAGTAAATTTTTTGAAATTATTTTTAAAATTGAAAATATCCTTTTGTTTTCTTTTTTTCTCATAGGGTGAGTTTTTTGCATTTTAAGTGACAAAATCCTCCCCAACATCCCCCCCTTGGATCCAAATGTTAATCTTTTTTAACTTTTCACTTCTCTAGAGCTTCTGAAGAAATTTTAAGGCTAAAATATTGCTTTTCATCCCTCCAAATTTGATTCATGGCCCTATAATTAACGAAAAGGGGTGGAAATAAGTAGCCCCCCCCCCGAAAACGGTACGTGGTGGGGGAAAACGGAGGTCATATTTGGATTCAGGAGGTCATTTTACTTAAGAAACTGATGGAACTATCTCAGGGCCTGAAAAAAATATTCATTTTGCCGCACATTATATAAATTATTACCACGTTATTATATAAATTTAAAAATATAAATACTGTATACAGTATTTATATTTTTAATAATATCTACGAAATGAGGTTTATAATTAAAAACTTGCATAATAATAATAATAAAATCCACAAAAGCTTTAATAGACACATTGATTAATTTTGCATAGAAACCGAATATTTCTCTCTCTCTCTCTCTCTCTTTATGATCTTTCTTATTTGCCTGACCCATATTGTATTTCTCTCCCTTTTTGGCAATCCCAGTTTATGAGAAAAATCCATTAGAATTGACCGACGGGGGCGCCTAATTGGTCCTTTTAAGGGGCGCAAGAGAAACTAGGTCAAAACAATTATGTCAATAAGTGAGAGAGAATAAACGGAACAATTCTTTCTTTCGTTTCCCAATTAATTCAGATTCGTTCGTTCTATTTTAAATTTACATATCATTAGCCATTTGTATTTATTGAAGTTATTCATCTGTTGATTTTGTTATTTTTTAATCAATTACAAACAAAAATATTGGCGTTGATTTAAATATCAGAGGGAGGGAGGGATAGCCTCCTCCTACCCTCCCCCCACCTAAACAATTTTCTCAAATATACTGGTATCTTATGCTTAAAGTTGGGCAGTACAAGTATCTAGATACACAAAATCATTGTATCAAATATCTTGTATTTAGATACTTCGTTTTAAAAAATCTGGTGTAACTGTCGCACCAGATTTTTCGTGTCGACTTATATTTAGTTTCCACCGATATATTAGAATTCAAGATGTAAAATTTATAAGTAGGCCTTGGGAAAATATTTATATTTTGATACCATGGCAACCATTTCTCCTATCCTTCCTAAATAGTAAAGTGATCTTCAGAAGATTTCAATGGCAAAATGAGAATATACATTTTAAAAAGCATCTAAAAAATAATTGATTTTTGAATTTTAATTGTTGGGGCGAATTTTGAGAAAATCGAAAAAAAACTGAAAAGGTACATCAGTAAAGTTTTAGTACTCTTTGGCCGATTTTGTTTAAAAGCTTATTTTCACGTTCCAGGAGGGTACAAAACTTTAATATAAAACCTCCTAGCTCAATTCCTTCATGCTTAAAATTAAAACGTATATATCCATCAAAATCTCGACATCGAATTTTTGACATAAAACCAATACTTTCTCTCCTATATATTAAAATATATAGAGGTAAGGGAAAGTAAAAATGTATCTAGTATTTTGTATTTAGATACTTAAAATTTGAGTATCTTCAACTTCAAAAAGATACTTTTAAAAGATACCGTACTTTCATTTTTTCATATTTGATTTTGGCGTCTATTTATTAGATTCTATTTTGTGTTTTACCCATTTCTGAATCAAGATCTTAAGAGGTATCGATCTCCCTGCGTAAGATTTTAGACATTCTAAATTTGCCGAAATAAGGTGAGGTAGATATCTACTTTAGAAGGAAGTTTCTGAAATTTTTGGATTTATTTCTTTTACCGTGTAAATAAAATAAATTATAATAATAGGAAACAAGCCTATCATCAATAAATCCTCAGTATCATATTATGTCTTTTGGGCCCTATTTTTTAAAATTTTATACGTATAACTAAATATATATTTATGTTAATTAAAATTAAATATTCAAATTAAACACTAGGTTATTTATTTCAAAGGATTTATTAATTAAAAATTAACACTTGATACGTATTTCAACAATTCCTTGACATCAACAGAAGTGATGTATTAGAATGTAATCACTTCTGATGATGACAAGGAATTGTCGAAATACGTATCAAGTGTTAATTTTTAATTAATAAATCCTTTGAAACAAATAACCTAGTGTTTAATTTGTATATTTAATTTTAATTTACAAAATGTTTCAACGAGAACCAACGGTCGAAAGTTTAAATCTTATATATTTATGTATTGATATTCCTCCTAACCCTTATGACTTTGGTCTATTATTTTGAGTGAATGTCAAAACGAAAAAAATAATATTTTTCGAAAAATATCTAAAATCTGGTGTGACTGGCGCACAGCACACAACTTTCTCTTACCTTCGGTAATCGAAAGTTGTGAACTGTGCTTGTCACACCAGATTTTTTGTGTCGAGATATATTTAGTTACCGACAGTAGGGTACAATTGAATTCAAGATGTAAAATTTATAAGTTTGGGAAAATATTTATATTTTGTTACCATGGCAACCATTTCTCCTATCTTTTCTATGGAGTACAAGAGTAAAGTGGTCTTCAGAAGATTTCAATCACAAAATAAGAATATACATTTTAAAGAGCATCTAAAAATAATTGATTTTTTGAATTTAAAAAAATCGTTGGAGCAAATTCAGAGAAAATCGAAAAAAACTGAAAAAGTACATCAGTAAAGTACTAGTACTCTTTTGGCCGATTTTGTTCAAAAGCTTCGTGTCACGTCCAATGGGGGTGCCTAACTTAAATATAAAATTTCAACCTCCTAGCTCTTTTCGTTCTTGAGATATTTTGTTCACAGACACACACACAGACAGACAGACAGACAGACAGACCATGTCGCGAAAAACCACTTTTTGGATTCAGGGGACCTCAAAACGTGAAGATCCATCAAAATCTCGACATCGAATTTTTGACATGAACCAATACTTTCTCTCTATATATATATTGACATATATACATAGGTAAGAGAAAGTAAAAAAGGCCTTTGTGAGCCAAGATACCCAAAAATTCATTGTATCTTGTATTTAGATACACAAAATCAAAGCATCTCGTAGCCATATACATTTTTTTAGTATCTTGCCCAACTCTGCTTATGCTCCTTCAACAGAAGTGATGTATTAGAATGTAATCACTTCTGATGATGACAAGGAATTGTCGAAATACGTATCAAGTGTTAATTTTTAATTAATAAATCCTTTGAAACAAATAACCTAGTGTTTAATTTGTATATTTAATTTTAATTTACAAAATGTTTCAACGAGAACCAACAGTCGAAAGTTTAAATCTTATATATTTATGTATTGATATTCCTCCTAACCCTTATGACTTTGGTCTATTATTTTGAATGTCAAAACGAAAAAAATAATATTTTTCGAAAAAAATCTTAATGTATCTTTTGTGAGCCAAGATACCCAAAAATTCATTGTATCTTGTATTTAGATACACAAAATCAAAGTATCTTGTATTTATATACATTTTTTTAGTATCTTGCCCAACTCTGCTTATTCTCCTTTCAAACCACTGATTTATTTTTGAATCGAAATTTTTTTTTTTTTTCATTAAGAAACTTGTTCTTTTATTTTTTCCCCCCTTGATATTAGTTTCTCATCTAAAACCGTAATAACAGACGTGGTGCTCTCTCCTCTCTCTCTCTCTCTCTCTTTAAAGAGCACAGGTGTGCCCTAAAATTGTTCTCTCAAGTTTAATCGCGCCATTTTTATTTCTCTCTTTGAGTTGAGGTACTATAAATAAATTCTATAAACTGAAATTATTATTATTTTTCACTAAAAAAAAACTTTAGAAACTCTTAAAAATTAAATTAAATTTTTCTTATTTTTTCTGTTATCAAAGAAACAAACCAATCATTTTACTTTCTCTTATCTATATATATGAATATGTAGTGAGAAAGAAACATGTCAAAAATTTGATGTCGAGATTTTGATGAAAATACACGTTTTGAGGTCCCCTGTGTCCAAAAAAGTGGTATGTCAAATGGACAGTTAAAATAAGCTTTTGAGCAAACGCGATCAAAAAGTACAAGCACTTTACTGAAGTTCTTTTTTAGTTTTTTTCAATTTTTTTCAAAATTGGTTCTAAAGATTTTAATTAAAATTCATCAATTATTTTTGAGATGCTCTTTCAAAAAGTACATCAGTAAAGTTTTTCGTGAAAACTGTTTGAAGTACACTTTACTGATGTAGTAGGCCTATTTCAGATTTTTCAAATTCACTTTCCTCCTCTTGCCTATGTTAAACCCTTCCCCCTTCGATCGGATTTCGATTCAAAAGGGTCCCCTTTGGAAATTTTTTTACTTATTTTAATTCAATTCCATCTTGAAAGAATTTGTCCGAGAACGAAACTACTTAATTAATTTTAAAAAGATTTTTCCAATTCTTATGAAATTTTATATTTATTTAGGATTCTCCATTGGGTATAAAATGTCCAAATATGAGTTTAAAATTTAAAAAAATAACTATAGTAGGGTATATTTCCAGCAATCAACATTTAAAATACAATTGAAAATTCCGGAGCCTATGGAAAATAAAGTCACACCAGATTATTTATATTACTGGGTATAATTATAAAGGTGGATGGATCACATACATTGCAAAAATCCTGTTGGTTAGCAGCTAGTTGTATATCATTTTATTATTCCCATCATGTTGACTTTTTGATCCCCCGGTTGGGATCATCCTCAGATGGGTGTTATATATGTGTATATTATATATATTATTTGCAGAACTTATAGCAAGATATCTATTAATTACAAATAAATTACAATATATTAGTTCAGATACAATTGAAAATAAGAGACGATGAAAGAGGTACCACGTAAGACAAATCAGGATATGTCATTAGTATCCTAATACTAATACAAGATAGTATAATTTATTTATCTGACCTAGGATAATTTTTTTATGTTTAATGGATATCTGTTATAAGTTTTGGAAATAATATATGATTGAATTATACTGTATAATATACAAATATACTGAATAACATCCATCTGTTTTGAGGATGATCCAAACCGGGATCGAAACGTCAACATGATGGGAATAATAAAATGAAATACAACTAGCTGCTAATTTTACTTTCTCTTACCTATGTATATATGTAATATATATATAGAGAGAAAGTATTGGATTCATGTCAAAAATTCGATGTCGAGATTTTGATGGATCTTCACGTTTTGAGGTCCCCTGAATCCAAAAGTGGTTTTCGCGACATGGTCTGTCTGTGGGTGGGTGGGTGGGTGGGTGGGTGGGTGGGTGGGTGGGTGGGTGGGTGGGTGGGTGGGTGGGTGTGTGTTCAATTTTAAGGATGAAGGAATTGAGCTACGAGGTTGAAATTTTATATTTAAGTTAAACACCTCCCGGGACCGGAAAATAAGCTTTTAATCAAAATCGGCCAAAGAGTACTAGTACTTTACTGATGTACTTTTTCAGTTTTTTTCGATTTTCTCAAAATTTGCTCCAACGATTTTTTTTAAAATTCAAAAATCAATTATTTTTTAGATGTTCTTTAAAATGTATATTCTCATTTTGCGATTGAAATCTTCTGAAGACCACTTTACTCTTGTATTTCATAGGGAAGATAGGAGAAATGGTTGCCATGGTAACAAAATATAAATATTTTCCCATACTTATAAATTTTACATCTGAATTCAAATGTTCCGTACTGTCGGGAACTAAATATATGTCGACACAAAAAATCTGGTGTGACAAGCACAGTACACAACTTTCGATTACCGAAGGTAAGAGAAAGTTGTGTGCTGTGCGCCAGTCACACCAGATTTTTCTTTTCCTGCTTACTTATCCTGATTAGAAGTGTTCGATTATGGAAAAAAACTTGATTATCGATTATGAAAAATATCGATTATTCCGATTAATCGATTATTTCGGTAAAATTTCTATTTTTCCCTCTCGCAGAAATCGTTTGAATTTTTTTTTTTAGTAAAACGAAATTTTTTTTTGTAAAATTTCCTTCCACTTTTTCCTCTCTTACGAAAATTTTGTCGTAAAATTTTCATTTTTTCCCTCTCGTGAAACTCATTTGACTTTTTTTTAGCATAAGAGTCTCATCCCATGAAAAATAATCGATTAATCGATTATTTTTTTAAATAAACGTCGTTTTTAAGCAAATAATCGATGAATAATCGATTATTTTGCGCAACCCTAATCCTGATATTTCTTTTTCTCTGATAATCACTCCAAGATGATACGGTTCATTTATTACATGTGTAACATCCTCAGTGCCTAAATCGATAATATATGGTGGTCATTAAATTAATTAAGGTTTAAAAATTGTTGTAACTGAAACGTAATGGTTCTAAGGGATAAACACCGTATATTAATGTCATTAATTATTTTGGCTGATCCTCATTTGATATACAATATTATTCTACACCGTCACCATTGCTTCATCACTTTTATTAACGAGCATATTTATTTAAATTAATTGGTAGCTTATTTAATTTAAATTAACTAGCCGCGCCACCCGTCTTCAGCGGACTAGCCAACGGGCCTACACCCTACAATTGAATAAACTGCATCTCTACCTCGTCTTATCTTAAAAATGTCTAAAACAAATAATAAATAAAATATACATAACTGACACATTAAGAAATATACAAACCCTTCATTTATTTTAAGAAAAAAAAAATTATCATCGTATCTATTTGATAAAATAGTATTTTATAAATAGCTATCTATTATTTGAAATTCCTACTGGGTGCTTTGGTGCACGAAGACACACACCTCAAACCAAACCGGCCTCTGGCCGTAGCGATCTACCGGCACCCCGTGAGGTTACATTTATCTCTAACTTCTCCTTCTGAGTTAGTTTCTAGCTAGTGAACTAATCCTTATTTCTGGTTCCACCCGGTTCCTTTTCTCCAACCTCTTCTATACTAGAGATGATGTCCTAAATTTCGAGACATGAATAAGAAAAGGAAGGGGTCCGCCGCAACCCGGGCAGTTGGTTTCAGCAGGCGAAACCGCCTAAAGCGGACTAATATGAATAAATAATTTTGTCGCTTAGAACCCAGCGAAGATCTACCAATTATTTAAATGGCCAAAGGGTTCCGTAAATCAGAAACTCTCAAAAATAATGACCTCAATCTCTTAGAATTTCTTGAAAAATTTTGTATGGCAAAATTATGATCCCTGTCTTTTTTTAAATCAAATCTTGATTTTTTTCAATATCAAGACCATCGCACTCCCACTCTTCTACCTTTTTTTTTTTTTCCATTCACACTCACAATCACACACACATTCACACAGTCTTTTCGCAACTTAGGCCATTTAAGACTTTAAATGATATCCGTTATTGATGATATACACATATTAGGGGTCCAGGCATTTATATAGCCATTTGGTATCCAAATGCCTTATATAAAATCATCGGACTGCCTGGGGTCCGAACCCGCGACGTTTGTATACGAGGTTAGCACGCTAACCTCTACGCCATGCCCCGAGGGCCCCCTCTTCTAAATCCGAATTCTATATTCAGAATGTTTTCTGAATCTATCTCTCTCTGAAGAAGGCAAGGGCGGATCCAGAGGTGTTTCTCGGGGGGGGGGGTAATATGGTGTGACCCGTCGCACAACACACAATTTTTTTCTTAATTTTGGTAATTTAAAGGCGCATTCTGTACTTGTTTGCCAGAACATAAATACAAATCAAATTTGTAGTATTAATTTTTAAAATTTTACATTTAAAATAAATTTTTTTTCGAAAAAAAGGTATTTTTTTCAAATCTTGGGGGGGGGGGTAATTACCCCCTTTACCTCCCCCTTGTATTCGCCCTTGGAAGAAGGGTTGACAGACTAAAACTGAAGATAGACACCTCTGAAAAGCAAGAAACTATCTAGCAATTAATATCGACTTTCTAATTAGCAAAGTGCCTAACTCCATCTTTTTTCAGGAGAGGCAAAAAACATTTCATTGTCATTGTTAGAGCCACTGTTAAACCCTTTTCGTGCTGCAACTTTTCGAACTGAAAAATTTGAGTTACGCTCTTACCCAGTTCAGGGCATAAGGAGAATGATATTTTTCAACAGAAAATACAAAAAAAAAAAGTGGAGTTAGACACTTTTCTACTGAGAGCGTCGATATTCTACACTTATGATTCATAGAGGAGAAACATTTTGTTGACATTGCATAAGATTTCAAAAATTTAGGATTAAACTTCAATAAATCACCTTAATTTCTTGCGGCCTTGTTCATAAATAGAATAATTAAACTGGGAAAGAACGATTGCCAGCAATAGTGCCTTATATTTCCATTCAAGGTTTCAAATTCAGGGGCACACATCTTGTGGATCGCGACCACAAGCTACCCAAGCTGGGGCTGGCTGCCCTGTTCTTTACATGTCTTTCTTCTATAGACCGTGCCTCAGGCCGGCCTGTTCTATTTCTTCCGGCCACAAAGAAAAAAAAAAACATTCCGCCGACCCCGCACTGCGGGGGCTAAGCTAAAAGAAGAAGAATATTTCCATTCATGGTTTCAAAAAAAAAAGTAAAGTTTCTTCTTTTCTGATTTTAAGATTATTTAAAACATTAGATTAGCATCAATCTAATCTGATGATTCCCGATCCTTGATCTACACTAATATTTTTCATCTAAACTACCTCGTCTACTTGAATAAAACATTCGATTATTATACGGCGAGGTGTTTGGAGAAAGGGAGGCAGAGGCACTCAGCTCCATCCCCCTCGGCTATTAGCATCCCACAATTGTGATAAACATTGATCTGAATTTAGAACAATAGAGAAGAGAATAATTACCAGCCAAGTGATTTTATGAATGAATACGAGAATTTTCCCAATACTTCAAAATAAAATACTAGTTGTTATGTTACCTGGTTGATTCGTGTTATTCACTTGCTGTTGTTGTCCCACGAGCTTCATGCACTTGTCAGCAGGGTGCGGTGATGTACGGGACGGAACGGCGAGGAGAGACCCTTTCTTCCAATTATGATGATGATTTTGTATTGTTGCGTCACTGATCTAACGTTATTTAGACCCGGCAGCCGACCCGCGCGGCCCACGACTGATTCACACCCGCCAATGCACGGCGGCTACGGTGTCGGTACACTAAACGCATGCGCACCACGCCCAACAACCAACCACCCCCTCATTCTCTGTAAGGGTTGATACCAGCCAACATCCATGTTGACACCATGCTACCTACCCAAGAGCTACGCCCCAACTCTTCCGATTTCATTATTAATAATGATAATCTTTTAAATGAGAAAGATATGTTGGAATAAAATTATTATTTCCTTACAATCAATAAGAGGGTGAAGGGCATTATAAAAAAAAAATAATAATAATATCTAGTCTAGTTATATAAAATTAATTTATTATGCTGATGATATTCAGTATAAGAAAATCGATCCCACTTTAATATGAGCATTACATTCTTTTGTAATAATACACTACTAATTAAAAAAAAATTAATTAGGACCTTGGTCCTTGGGCAATAGTCCAGCTGTTGAGTATCCGCCTTTTGTCCTAGGGGGTCAAGGGTTCGCATCCCGTCTCATGATTTCAATTTAATTATACAGTACATCTTCTGACGATGATGAGACTTGTGATGATGACAGTGATGTCGAAACGAGCATTAAAGGGTTAAATGAATTTTAATAAAAAACCTTAACCAATTTATCTTTCTTATATATACTAGTGCCTATGGTATTAAGTTTAAATCGAATTCATTTTAATTGGCCATCAATAAATTGAAATAGAGCCGGGCTCTAAAAGGCCTCCGATACTGAAAAAGATTTTAAAGAAATTTAAAAGTAACAGTGTTCATCCAGATGATAAAGTAGAAATCCGAACAAAAAAGTCACTAAACTTTTCCGCGCATGCCCCCCTAACAGGCCATTATAGACACATGATTTGTAAGACGTTGTCACGTCAAAAATTATATTAAAAATCTGGTGCGACTTGGTCATTTTTTGTATCTATATTTAGGCTATTTATTTATTTTCCGGCGGCACGGTATAGTAGAATTCAAGATGTAGAATTTATAAACAGAAAAATCTTTATATTTAGTTACCTTGGCTCCTATCTTTACTATGAAGAGTAAAGAGGTCATTCAAAAAATGTTGAAGACAAAATTAGACATTTTAAAGAGCATTTAAAAAATAATTGATTTTTACTCTCTCTTACCTATGTATATATGTAATATATAATATAGAGAGAAAGTATTGGATTCATGTCAAAAATTCGATGTCGAGATTTTGATGGATCTTCACGTTTTGAGGTCCCCTGAATCCAAAAAAGTGGTTTTCGCGACATGGTCTGTGTGTCTGTGTGTGTGTGTGTGTGTGTGTCAATTTTAAGCATGAAGGAATTGAGCTACGAGGTTGAAATTTTATATTTAAGTTAAACACCCCCAGGACCGGAAAAATAAGCTTTTAATCAAAATCGACCAAAGAGTACTAGTACTTTACTGACTACTTTTTCAGTTTTTTTTCGATTTTCTCAAAATTCGCTCTAACGATTTTGATTAAAATTTAAAAATCAATTATTTTTTAGATGCTTTTTCAAATGTATATTCTCGTTTTGCCCTCAAAATTGTTTGAAGCACACTTTACTCTTGTGCTTCATAGGAAAGATAGGAGAAATGGTTGCCATGGTAACAAAATATAAATATTTTCCCATACTTATAAATTTTACATCTGAATTCAAATATTCCCTACTGCCGGGAACTAAATACATGTCGACACAAAAAATCTGGTGTGACAAGCACAGTACACAACTTTCGATTACCGAAGGGTAAGAGAAAGTTGTGTGCTGTGCGCCAGTCACACCAGATTTTTTTGAATTTTAATCAAAATTGTTAGAGAAAAAAAAAAAAAGGTAAAATGATATTAATTTTTTATAGGAAACACAAGTTTCGAATTCGGTTACGGTTTCGGCTGAAAATCTTGTTTCGGTCGGACCCTAGTATTTTTTGACCTATTTTGTTCAAAAGCCTATTTTCACGCCTTAAGAGAAACTCAGGGGCGGATTAAAGGGGGGGGGGGGGGAGGGGGGCGATCGCCCCCCCCCCCCCCCGAGAAGAAATTCACAATGTTATAAAAACTAGTAATCTAAAGAAATTATATAATTAGATATTACTCATTACCCAAAAAAGATATAAGGGTGTGCCGCCGGAGTCTTTTCGGGTACATGAAGTAATATCAATTATATAAATCTCCGTTTCGCGGCTACCTACGCGATGTATATAATATCTTAAATATTATATATAATTTCTTATTTATAAAGAAATTATGATTTCCGGGCTTTAATTTCAATTGAATTTGTTACCAATCAATTTAAATAAATAGGAAATGGGTCTAAATGACCCTAGATGCCGACAAAGTCCTTAAATAAAAAAAAAAAAAAAACGCCCCCCCCCGACAAAATTGCATTAATCCGCCACTGGAGAAACTCCAATATAAAATTTCAATCTCGTAGCTCATTTCCTTTTTGCTTTAAAAAGTAAGTTCATTACAAAAGAGAAATCAATTTTGTTCAATATTTATTATATAAAATATTCTGTGCTTTTGTATTTTGTCATGAATATTGAACAAATCATATAAAAAGTTAGTGCATTTTTACTTTTGTTTTTATATATACCATAATATATATAAAGTATTTCATTCAAATAAAAAATTCGAAGTCGAGATTTTGATGGAAATATTCGTTTATACAAAATATTTTCTATGTTTACATCTTTTTTTTTTTTATTTGCCCTCTCGGCTGCTGAGTCCATTTAGGGGCTTATTGTATATACAATATAAGTATTTTAAATTAAAACTACCGAGGGCTACCGGGAGACCTTCTACACGCTGATTTCTCGGGGCCATCCATCCGAGGTTTCGCCGTGCTTTAACTGCAACAACAATGGCTGTTGCTTTTATAACTTGAATTCAAACTAAAAAATATCTGGTGTGATAGGCACGGAACAAAACTTTAAGAGAAAGTTGTGTGCTGTGCGACCAGTCACACCAGATTTTTTATTTATTATTTTGTCGCTATAGGTGACTTTTATTAATGACGTCACATAATTTGACGTTTTTAATCGATGCTTTTTTTTTACTGCCGGGAATTTTTCTAATCAATCAGCTTCTATTTCACTTGTTTATTTATTTTTATTTTTTAATACGGACTTATTTGAACACCTTTAACGGCTTTAGTTGCATCTTTATACCCGAAATGAAATTATTCATGCGAGCACTTAATAATGATCTTTCTCTTATTTCATTCGTAAAAATAAATAAAATCTAAGCAAGGGGAATAAAACGCCTACGACGACTGCCCTTTTATCACCTACTTTGCCTTGGCCCTATTTATTCTTTTCCTTTCTTCTCCCTCTTCATTTTTTTAGAAGGCTGCCTCTTGATGCATGCATGCATAGATTTACATCAATATTTGTTGAAACAACCCTTACCCCTGACCTTGTTTTTCTCTCTTTTTTTTTTGTTTAATAATTTTTTTTTTTTTTTTTTTTTTTTTTTTTTTCAAAATTTTCATGCTTATTTGTAAAGGAAAAGAAACATTCTTCACAATCTGTCAGATCTGTTTTGTTTTTGTTTGTTCCAATTTTAGAAGAAAATTTTATAAATAAGATGAGTTCAATTTTCTTTATATTTTATGAGATTTATTTTTAAAGCTAAATATTTAAATAGCATATTTTTGCTCAGGGGCCCACATCTTGTGGGTACGTGGATGGCGACCACGAGCTACCCTAGCTGGGACTGGCAGTACTTCTGTTCTTTGCATGTCAGTCTCTCCCCTTCTATATTTTCAACAAGCGTCAGACCGTGCGACGGGCCGGTCTATTCTATTCCTTCCCGGTCGCTAAAAACCTTCGCGCCGACACCGCGGGAATAATCAGGCCAAGAAAGAAGAAGAAGATTTAAATAGCATATTTTTTCTGTTTGAAATGGGTGTAGGTCCGAATATAATGACCAGTGGTCACATGCAGCCAGGAAGAAAATAAAAACAAAAGAAGAAGCATAAAAGGGGAACTTCAACTGCGGGAACTGAAAAGATGCCTGTTAAGATTAGACTTGAAAGTCTGAAGATTGTAGGTTTTGGAGAAGATAGACTTGTTCCAATCACGGGAGGTCATGGGGACAAAGGAAGATGAAATAATACTTATTAATATCACTCTTGTGAGTATGTTGTCGATCAAGAGTTAGCCAAGCTAAGGGTGTTTCTTCCACCCCTTTTATGCCAGTCTTACACCGACTGACCGGTTTGATTCTTCTCTATGGGTCCCGTTTTTCTTTATTATGCCGTCCCCGAATGGGATAACTAGTAGAGAAGAAGAAAGAGATTTTCAAATATTCGAGAATATTATTAACTATTAAATATGGACAAAGCAATGTGGAGGAAGGCCGTAACACGATTGGATGACGAAATACAACAGACTTCTATCTGCACTTAATTATTTATTTTTCCTCTGTCGACGTTTTGGGGACTAAACGTCACCCATCTTCAGGACAAGGTGTTAAAAATTCCTAGCTCTGCCTCCTTCAGTTGTTAGAATGTTAGTATATTTTATACTATACAAATTCCTCCGCATGCGCATATCCTGAGCCACCATCATAGTTGATGGTGGATGGATCAACTATGATGGTGGCTCAGGATATAACTTTGTATAGTATAAAATATACTAACATTCTAACTTACCGAACAACTGAAGGAGGCAGAGTTAAGAATTTTTTAATACCTTTGTCCTGAAGATGGGTGACGTTTAGTCCCCGAAAGGAAAAGAGGAAAATTAAATAATTCGAGCCGAAAAGAAGTCTTGTTTTATTTCGACTTCAATATTAAATATGGGATTTATATTTTTGGTAACTTCATCGTTCCGTGGAACCCGGAATCTCCAGCCTATTCATGGCTTCACTACTCAGAAGCAATATTATTGACTCATATACCCGAAAAAATATATTCCCACCCAGGATTGTATTATACAATTTGCACCATCGGCGCCACCAAGTGCCTGATGTGCTCAACGCCTTGAGCCTCGGCAATCAAAATGCTTAGCCGCCATGTCTTAAAAGTAGATTTTCCACTTCATTTGAATTTTAAAAAAAATCTGGTGTTACTTTCTCTTGCCTTTGATAATTGAAAGTTGTGTTCTGTGCTTGTCACACCAGATTTTTTGTGTCGACATATATTTAGTTTCATCAAAAGGCCCTACGAAGTCCTGGTACTTTTTGGCCGATTTTGTTCACCCCTCAGGAGGGTGCCTACTGTAAATATAAAATTTCAACCTCGTAGCTCAATTCCTTCATGCTTTAAATTGAACTCAACAGAGACAATTTTGCGGCACCCACTCTGAGGACCTCAAAACATGTATTTTTATCAAAATCTCGACTCGAATTTTTGATATGAATTTAATACTTTCTCTATATATATATATTAAAAGATATAGGTAAGAGAAAGTAAAAACAATTGATTTATTTAAACAAAGGTATATTTTATAACTTCTCCATTATCAATTATATAATTGTTCTATTGACTTATTTTATTACATCATATATGGAAATTCGTGATAAAATATTAGAATAGTAAAAATACATTGTCTGCCTTAAATAAGTTTGTTATATGAAAAATGATTGAATGAATTAAATAAAGTAGAAGACTATTACTCTACCCAAAGATGATAGTCCACTTTTTAATGACTTCTGAGGCCAAAAAACAACATTTAGATTTTTAAATAATAAAAAAATCTGGTGTGACTGGCGCACAGCACACAATTTTCTCTTACCTTCGGTAATCGAAAGTTGTGTCACACCAGATTTTTCGTGTCGTCATATATTTAGTTTCCGCCGATATATTAGAATGAAAGATGTAAAATTTATATACATAGGAAAATATTTATATTTTGTTACCATAGCAACCATTTTCTCTATCTTTCATATGAAGTACAAGCGTAAAATGAACTTCAGAAGATTTCAATGGCAAAGTGAGAATATACATTTTAAAGAGCATCTAAAAAAATAATTGATTTGTGAAATTTAATCAAAATCGTTATAGTAAATTTTAAAAAAATCAAAAAAAACTGAAAAAGTACATTAGTACAGTAGTAAAGTACTAGTACTCTTTGACCGATTTTGATCAAAAGCTTATTTTCACGCCTCAGTGTCTAACTTAAATATAAAATTTCAACCTCCTAGCTTAATTCCTTCATGCTTTAAATTGAACATAGACAGGCAGACCATGTCGCGAAAACCAGGAGACCTCAAAACAAATATATTCATCAAAATCTCGATAATATCCATCAAAATCTCGACATCGAATTTTTGACATGAATCCAATACTTACTATAGGCCTATATATTAACATAAGAAGAGGTAAGAGAAAAGACAAAGTCAATTGATTCAAAATTTCCATAGGCTCTGGGTATTTTAAATGTTGACTGCTTGAAATAAACCAATAGTTGATTTATGCAATTTATTCAAAATCGTTAGAGCGAATCTTGAAAAAATCGAAAAAACTGAAAAAGCACATCAGTAAAGTATTAGTACTCTTTCGCCGAATTTGTTCAAAAGCTTCGTGTCACGTCCCAGGGGGGTATCTAACTAAATATAAAATTTCAACTTCTTAGCTCATATCTTTGAAGCTTAAAATTGTCCACATAGACAGACAGACCAATTGTTTCGACTCAGAGGACCTCAAAACATGTATTTTGATCAAAATGTTGACATTCTTGTTGTCAATTCGCGGTAATTCAAATTTAAAAATAAAACAAAATATGTAAATTATTCTCAGCGTGCCCTTTTACTAGACTACAACATCGCATTTGGCTATTTGAGTTTATTAGAATGCTAAATTTGTCATCGGGATCATAACGATCAGACAGAATTTCTCCTTCGGCGAGGCGCATTCTCAGTTAATAAATATTAATTATATCTATTGTCTTAACGCCATCTATAAAACTATATAATAAATTGAGAAAAGTGATATTTACTCATTCTAGAATGCCACTCGTCGACTGAGAAATTATGTAAGATCTTATGATTGATGACACCAGATGGCGAATTTAGTATTCTAATAGACTCATAAAGCCGAGTGCCGTGCTGTGGTCTAGTGGTAGTGCATGCTGAGTACAAATCAATTCTCAGCGGTGCCTAAATTATTCTCAATTTTATTATTTCTTACTAAAAAATTATTTATTTAAAATTTTATTACTGCTTTTTTACGCAGTAGTCAATTGATTTTTTATTTCGATCTTCAGCTGAACGTTGATTAATATTTAAAAAATTCTAATTATCAGTAGAGAAGGGGAAATGAAGCGAACCGTGACGGAAGAACGGCTTTTGAAATAATTATCATCAATCAATGGGGGAAAATCGTTATTCGTCTACCCTCTAGTACGTATTATAATAATAAATTCCTCTAGGAAAACTGAAAGCAAAACAAACAGGTGGGCAAATTTATTTATTATTAATTTAGAAAAAAACTGCTATTATGATTAACGTTAAAATTATTCTAAAGCCAAATCTTATTAGAATAGTGGGAAAATTTTAATTCGCTGGGATTTAATTTTTACTTTCTCTTGCCTCTATTATAGTGAGAAAGTAGTGCGATCATGTCAAAAATTTGATGTCCCGATTTTTATGGGTTTGAAGTCCAAAAAATGTTTCACTCAAAACTGTCTGTGTGTGGGTGACAATTTTAAGCATGAAGGAAATGAGTTACGAGATTGAAATTTTATATTTAAGTTAGACACTCCCCTGAAGAATGAAAATAAGCTTTAGGTCAAAATCGGCCAAAAAGTACTAGTACTGATGAATTTTTTCAGTTTTTTTCTATTTTCTCAAAATTGGCTCTAACGGTTTTGATAAAAATTCATAAATCGATTATTTTTTAGATGCTCTTTAAAAATTATATCAGTAAAATTTTTCGTGAAAATTGTTTGAAGTAGGCCTACACTTTACTGATGTAGTAGTTCAGATTTTTCAAATTCACTTTCCAACTCTTCCTTCCATAGAGCCAATGTTAAATCCCTATGGCGATTTGCATGTTAATTTCGATTCAAAAGGGGTCCCATTTGGAACTTTTAACACATTTAAAAAAATTTTTTTTCCAATTCTTATGAAATTTCGTATTTATTTAGGATTCTCTATTGTGGGTAAAATATCCGAATTTGAGATTAAAATTTTGAAAAAAAGCAAACGTGTGGGGTCGTAGGACCCCCGGCAGGAACGAAGTTCCTCACGCCTTTTCTTCAACACAGAATATAATTTAATATGAATATTATTTAAATAGACGGAAAGCCCGCCTTCGGTAGATAGAAGGAAATAAAGAGAAGGGAGAAGGCGGGCGTGGCCTCGCCAAGACTTCGGCTAAGTCTCGCCTTCTTCCGCCGTCGCTCGGGCGCTGGGAACGCATTTTTGGTAGGAACGCGTTTTTGTTACGTTATCATTTCTCCCAATTCACCCTGCGTAAGCCGCGTTAAAGAACTTCGTTCCAATAACCATACTTTATTTGAAGCAGTCAACATTTAAAATACACAGAGCCTACGGAAATTTTGAATCAATTGACTTTTTACTTTTTTTTTTTACTTATGAAAAGCAAGTGGTCAAGCCACTAAATATATTCTCAACATAAAAAAATCTGGTCTCTCAACTTCGGTAATCGGAAGTTGTGTGCTGTGCGTTGTCTCACCAAATTTTTTCTTTTCTTCTTCCTGTCTTAAGAAAGTTTTCTGGAGTTGGAAACTGGAATATATTCTAGTCTTATCTCCGGTAATTCGTAATCTAGACACTCATCAACGGGGTGAGTGAACTTAATTAAAAACTAAAATTTTCTCACTTATTATCAAACATAAAACTAAATGATAACGTAAAAATAATCTGAAAGATTTATTATTATTTGTTATCTTTAGACCTAAATTCAATAGTAAAAGTAATTAATCTTATTCATAATATTATATTAATATAATATTTTATTCAATCGTGTTGTTTCAAAAGTCAATATGAAAGCTTTAAACTTTAATAGCTTTCAATATAGGAAAAATTCAATCAAACTTCTTTTAAAATTTATTTGTAAGAGTAATTAATGAGGAGTTTTCAACTAAAAAGAAGAATTTTATCCTTAATTAAAAATTGAGAACTTTAAATATTAATTAAAATCTAAATTCCAACAACCTACAGGCTGGGTGATTCAATTCAAGTTTCAATATGGAGATCAAATGTATTAATTAAATTATAATTTAGAAAATTTATCATCGTCGTTTCTGATTAAAACATATCAATATAAAGAAGAA